>OZ025248.1:3708650-3787228 GCA_964019135.1 Arenicola marina | reverse complement strand
TCACGCACAAAAGAATTATAGTTATAGCTTTAAATGGCCCGCTTCCATGACTAGTTGCCTAGTTGCACGTGCCATGTTTCTTGGCAACAATCTATGGTATCAAAAAGGCCACTGGCAAACTAGATATGTGGAAAGGCTTGCGATTTCTTTAGTGTTTTGGACAGCTATATTCGACAGCTCCCAGGGCAAGATAAAGGTTGGGGTTCGAACAAAGTAAGCTTAATTGTTAAGGATATAGACCTCATTTTTTTCTGACTGTGCCTACAGATTTTGAACTACGGCTTCAAAAACTCATTGGACATATTAAACTTCTTTGTGCGTCAACTCCTAATATACTGCCATACGACAACTTCGTTCGTGTTACTACGTTTATGTATCAATACATAAAACAACATTATTTTCGCCTTTATTCGCAACCTGCGTCAGGGCTGTTTCATCCATTCACTTTGTTCCAGGGGTTCCTTGATCCGGCTTACTATATGTTAACATGGGCGACCTGAACACCATCCATCCATTCGCGCATCTCCACATAAGGATTGTAGTCTACTTATGCCATAAATTTGTCTAAAGATTCAGGCCTTCTGGCAAATGCCCCGATCTTTCCGTGATCTCCCCCCCCCCCCCCCCCCCACAATTTCCCGCATTTTAATGCTGTGTCTATATTATTCATATCACGCAGGAATCGTTCTATGGGACAATTAGTCTAAACGCTATTGCGCTTCCTAAATGCATTCACTTCATTAGAACTTCCGTACTCATGTCGACCAAGACGTTTTTTAACCATGTTATAGCAAGCTGTACCTGCATTAATGGAATTGCTGCATAGATAATTGTCGCGCCTTAACGAGAATACATGTGAATACAAGGTAAAAACCTTGGCATGGAGGCCCTTGTCGAGAGGTGAAGTATAGATTCTTGTCGATAAACAAAGAACATTAAGTTCAACTAGTTTTTATTATCCATTCATGGTATTCGGCTCTTTCCCTCTGGTGCATGTACTCTTTTAATGTACTGATATTCACACACATAAAATAATGCGCCTTGGTTCACAGGATGCAACAGAACTCGTAATTCAGCTACGTACACATGAACAAACGAAAACGTCACACAGAGTTACAAACCACACATTAGAGTATAAACTAAGTTACAAAAGAAATATGTTCTTTTATACTATCTAGGATTATGTTAACATGTAAACGTGCAAAACGAAAAAGGCAAGATATTCATAATGAAAGAACGAATCAAACGGAACAAATATTCGTGAATGATATCAGACGCAAACAAGACAAACAGATTCATGCTTCATCAGTTGAACAAGCAACCAGTGGATGTAGCTCGTATCCCCATTCAGGTTCTAATACTATTTGATCATTAACAATATGACATTTGGCAGTTTTACATAAGTTTTCCAGTCTTACATAAGTTAACAAAGTGGCAGAAATCATAACACTGCCATTATATGCTTAATATCATCCGCAGATTCACTAATGGCAGTAAAGAAAGTTGCCTTAGTTACATTACCGTGATCAACCACCTGTTTACGACCCCACGCGGGTTCAATAAGACCAGATAAAAAATTCACCCAAATCCTCATACAACCTTTACCAGTAGCTGTTTGTAACGTTAATTTATAGTAATAAGAAACATACTTGAAAATGTATAATCGTTGCGTTAAAAAACGTTAAGTTGAAGCATGCTAAATTGAGCATGATATCAGGGCATGCATACAAGATAAAATATTCAGCTGTTGTAATAGAATATGCAATGGTATTTTTATCAGTGCGATATCACTTTGATTTCAGCTGCTTGGAGTTTAATGACACATTTATTCCGCACCTTAAACTTAGTTACTATTTCAACAGAGAGTAAACATCGTAATACAATGTATTAGTTTAGGAGGCCACGCCGGTTCGCTTGAAATAATTATTTTCAGCAGAACCTGAAGTAAATTATAACCAAAAGTAAACTAGCCACTACTAAGTACTTAAACCAAACCACCGTGTATGAACAATCGAGTAATTACCTTATATATTTCAGAATAATTGTACGATATGAAAGATATTTATTTAGATTCCATGAGCGACTCTTGGACATACTTAGTGGACAACAACTGGCCAACGCCCACGATAAACGACGTATCTATTGAACCTGTACTCCCCCATCCATTCCACTCAGGCCTTTAAAATGTCGGGGTTCGGGGTGGGGGGGGGGGGGGTATCTCAAGATAATTGACTGTTGGAGACGTCGCTGGAAAGGGTTGAAACAACTTTTCGTGCCTTTTTTGTACGCCAATGGGTCTACTTTGGGGGGCAGTTGGTACGCCAATGTGTCCGCTCAATGTTTAACAAGTCATAGTAGCAACTTTCTTAGCGTGGTACGTGGATGCGCCCTAATTTTACACAGTTCTTGCTACTTGCTCCCAGAGGCACCTCCTTACACATTTTTATATCCAGGCCCTCCCCCCCCCCCACCAACCCCCCGGGGTAAGGGTACATACGCGCTTAATGCACTTCATTAAACAAAATAGCAGTTTGATCAATTGGCGAAGCGCATACCCTTGACGACCAGTCGGGAATGAATATGTACCCTGTGTAGGTATATCAAGCCGATGGTCTATAACAGCTGCTTTCTAGAATGTTGCCGAACATCTAAACCGTATTTGCCGGTTATAGTAAATTGCGCGATGATATGATGAAATCATATACATGTACATACATCACGTTGAGCAGTCGCAAAATGGTCCTTTGTCATAAACGTAAATTCACAAACACATACTTCATAAAACCATAATAAACATGAATTAAATTAAAAGATTAACCCTATGTATAAGTATCACAAAGATCTGGAGACACTTAACAAATATTTTTGTAAAGATTAAGGCAGACCTCGATCCATTTCATTGACAGCCAATCACAGACGGGCTTTGATCCACTGCGCAATGTCATTGACAGCCTCCTCACCCTGACCTTCGGGTTCGTTGTGGACCTGGTGATAAGCTCCCGGATACACCTAGAAGGAAACCATATAAAACCTTGTTAAATATGCGCGATTCCTCAACGGCAAATAAATGAATATATCGCATTTCTGTCCGTATTAGTCGCATCGAAATATCCCGATAACCATATGTTGACGTGAACAACATCGTTGGTTCTGCATTCCAAACTAGTCTCAAACCGACCCTAGGTATAAACGACGTCACAAGAACTAAATTTCGCGTTCAACTACATATTGCTTTGGCTGGACGTGCACGACCCTAATCGTGTTTTGAGAAAGGGTCTCTTAGATTTGCTGCAAACCATCAGTCTCCCTGCAGCCTATGGTGGGTGGTGGGAGAAATGCATTATATGCGTTCATACATGCGCATGAAGCCTAGATATATGGACCTTTACGGCAACGCTTTTCTTTGGAAATAGCGCCGCCGCTGTCACGAGCACAAAAATAGTGCCGCCATCTAGTGAGCCACGCACTATATATGTATTACGCAACCCCTCTTAACGGCGTGAACAACATATGTTCTTTTACATTTCGTAGACTGCAAGTTGAGGGATTACGGTGTGACGAGAAGTCAATTGAAGGTTTGGATGCGGATACATTCCTTGCTTTAGGACATACATGTATTAACATGTATTTCAGGCACACGTTTTGCGTAATTCACGCACATGTATATTCTAATGCAAGGCTTTATCTTACCTAGTGCTAAATCACCCTCTCCATCAAACAGCGACACAACAGGGTGATTTAGTATTATATCTTACCTTGAAGGTATTATCGGAGCTGGAGGCCTGTTCATTGATTAACCTGGATCCAGAAATTTCACATAACTTGTCCTCCGAACCATGAAGGATAAAGATCGGCCATGTAATGTTCTTTACATTCGTTTGAATGTAGGACATAGTGCGCAGCATCTCCACCGCCCATCTATAAAATAAAACTCAAATCCTTTATCTATAAAACTAAGAGAATAATTTGTATACAAGTTCAACATACAGGTTTTGCGGTTTATTAATTGAGTAGCTCACCCAACTTGCCAACTTGATGCGCGTTACACACAGCAATTATACCATGACCACAAGGTTACTCATGGAAAATACCTATGCCTCGTATAAGCTGTTGGGAATGTATGATGATTTATGGAGTGGGTATAGAGGGCTATACAGTTTTGGGGACAAACAAGTACACGTACTCCATGTTGAAGTATAGGCAGCTATAAGTCAATTACTTTCCAGGTTAATTTTAAAGCCTATGAGTCCCATTTTACTAAACATGGCTATGGGAGGTATACGTTAAAATATTTGGAGGCGATGAAGCGCAGAACTTTCTGAATATACAAGGAAAAATCCATCTTCAAAACACTCGAAAGCTAAAAATAGCGTTCTAAATTTAGAAATTTCGCGAGTGACGTCACAGTCTTACGTGCCTCCGCGGTAACAAAAATGGCGAGAGCAAGTGATCGACTTAACTATTCCGCTGTCTAACTGTGCGGTGCATCGAGTAACAACACACGGATGCGTCATCAAACCACAAGGTAAACGTAAAATAAGATCAGTTGGATGTTTTCGTATCACTTTTGGATCACGAAAAGACAAAGTTTCTTTATTATTTGTAAGTTTCTGTTTGAAGCGTTGTGCCAACGCTGTCACCGGGGAGAATCCGTGTGACTTCATACAGCCTCGTTTTCGTAGGAAATGCAAAAAAAACTTAGTTTCTCACCCGTGTTGTCCCGTTGTAACAAATATTCGTCATTGTAATGGCGCAAATGAATGAAAAATATGTCGTCTATCCGTTTTGTGCAGCTATATTTCTTAAATACTCTGAATCCATTCCGCAATAGACCCACCCCTCGGTGCCCGGCTGGTGCGCAGGTAGTCTGGTTCCCTGTCTCTGTCTATGCGTAACCAAAGACCTTGCTATGATAAGACGCCGCACTCAGCGGACCCAATAGGGCTATACAGTTCTCGCGATCGGGCCGTGAGACTTCAGTTTTGGGGACAAACAAATACACGTGCTCCATGTTGAAGTATAGGCAGCTACGAGTCAATTTCTTTCCAGGTTCATTCTAAAGACTATGAGTATCATTTCACTAAACATGGCTATGGGAGATATACGTTAAAATATTTGGAGGCGATGAAGCGCAGAACTTTGGGAATATACAAGGAAAAATCCGTCTTCAAAACACTCGAAAGCTAAAAATAACGTTCTAAATTTAGCCCTGCACCCGGGCTTTCGCAAGGTCACCAAATAGCGAGTGACGTCACAGAGTTTCGCGTGCCTCCGCGGTAACAAAAATGGCGAGAGCAAGTGATCGACTAAACCATTCCGCTGTCAAAATGTGCAGCGCATGGAATAACAACGCACGGGTGGGTCATTAAACCACATGGTAAAGATACAAGAAGACCAGTTGGATGTTTTCGTATCACTTTGGGATCACGAAAAGACCAAGTTTCTTCATTTTTGTAAGTTTTCAGTTTGAAGCGTTGCGCCAACGTTGTCACCGGAGAGAATCCGTGTGACGTCATAATGCCTCGTTTTCGTAAGAAATGCAAAAAAACGTTAGTTTCTCAGTCGTATTGTCCCGTCGTAACAAATATTAGTCATTGTGATGGCGCAAACGAATAAAAAATATGTCATCTATCCGTTTTGTGAAGCTATATTTCTTAAATATTCTTAATCATAGCGCTAGGCCTTCCGCAATGGACCCATCCCTCGGCGCCTGGTTTTTGCGCAGGTAGTCTGGTTCCCAGTCTCTCTCTTTGCGTAACACACACGTCACCCCTACGTCACAGATAGTCAGGATACCAGTGT
Organism: Arenicola marina; assembly: GCA_964019135.1. Classification (NCBI taxonomy): domain Eukaryota; kingdom Metazoa; phylum Annelida; class Polychaeta; family Arenicolidae; genus Arenicola; species Arenicola marina. The sequence goes on along the minus strand of OZ025248.1, from coordinate 3,781,426 downwards.
GCGCAGTGATTCTAAACTCGTTCCGAACACGTGCTCCGTTTGTTTGTCCCCAAAATGAGTAAACCGGAAGTCTAAGCGAACGAGACTTTATAGCCCTATGGTTATCGCGCGACTGCAGCGCCGCCAAGCGGATGGAGTTAGATGCCCGCTGTCAAAACAATGTCGGTTGAAACGACTGGCTGCTGCTACTCAACCTATTGTTTAGCGTTTTGGCTGCAGCAACAACAAAAAACAGCAACCCGAACTATCATTTTTTCGTTTCCCAAAGAACAAGGAAAGGTAATTTTTACTCTGAATAAACATTTATGGCGTTAATCGCAAAATATATGAAATTAATTATGAGCGATAATTGATGATAATTTGGAGTTGCTGGGGAAGCGGCGTGAAGTTAGAAACCAGAGGCAGACAAATTAAATGATTGTGTTTCTGTTAACCAGGTGTCATTTGAAGGATTCATTGAGTATGAATTGAAACCAATATATTGATAATAGTACTAGTGAATAATCATATCCATTTTACCTCTCTTCAGCGCCAAACTGCTTTCTAGCTAGCTTTAAGCTGGACATGTTAGACAAATGCAGTGAAATGGTGATGGTTCTGTTATCATAGAGGTCTTTGCATTGCATGCATGAATAATATTAGTGCATATATTCATATCCAATAACAGCGGTAGTCAGGTAGAATTTAATAACTATATTATAAGATGATTGCTGTGACTGATTTAAGCTTTCTTGTGGATCGATTTTGATACCTTGATACTCACATATGCCTATAGCATTGGTTCAAGTAGAAGATGAGTTTATCTCAGCACAAGTCTTCCTTATTCTACATGAACTTTGAAGCATTTCACCTGATAGGTGAAAAATCGAAGAGTATCTATATATGAGATCGGGGCAGGCTGTGAACCCCTTGTGTAATATTGCTTGAACTCATTAATGAAATCATTCGCTCTTGGGTAATTGTTGCTAATAATTGGTTTGACTATTATGATCTGTGTGTGTAGTCATTACATTGATAATATGTGACATTTTTAAAAAAGAGACACTTGCAAACGTTGATTTTGTTGCTCTGAAACCCACTGCAAAATGAGATTATTTATTTTCTTTATTTTTATTTATTTCTCCTGATCATTAACTATTGTTTCAGTCCCCCGTGAATGTCCTGAGTGCCCCCAGGTGGTGCCTAGCTGTATAAGCTTCATACGAAATAAATGGAAATAAATCAATAAACCTGGTCTGTTATGGTGACAAATTTTTTTTTAGTAAGTAGGGGTCTATTAATTATTTACATAATATAAACATGAATGAATGACACAATTAATGCGAAAATAATAAAATAACTAGGCCATTCCCGCTGATAGTCCCAAGAAGCAGGCCCTAACGAGCCCTATCATCATCCAGCAGTGTCAGAACTACAGTCCCAGTTATGAACTTTGTTACGCAATATAAGTTCCACATCGTCATGAGTAATTACATTTTATTTTTCTCTATCGCTAAAGTTCTCCATCACATTTTTGTGGAATCCAGAAATCTTTGTCACCACCCCCTGCTTTCGGACGACAGGCCGTGATCGGTAATCCATGGCCCTCCGGTCCGATCCATAGACCACTTCGCTAATCGTAGTTCCAATTTTGCCACCGTGAGGCGCCACTGCATGTGCAATGCATTCTGGGTATTATTTTGGTTTTGCGAGATGTCAAGATGGCGTCATCGCCTGACAACATATTTTGTAGACATTTAAACATGAAATAGTGTCATCCATGTAAGAGAAAGGTTACGTAATCTGAATGTAAGTTAGATATGCTCATTAATTTTATACATGCCTTGCCAATAACGTGGAAATATGGTATTTATATCCATAGAAAAAGTCAAGATAACACCAAAATAGTTCCCATAACGCTTTGCGCCAGTCTCGATTTTTCCAAGATGGCGTATAATTGCGAAGTCGTGTATTGGGCTGTACTGAGTGTGATGTCGTATCATAGTAAGGTCTTTGGCGTAACATATACGTCACGCCTACGTCACAGATCACAGATAGCCAGTGTGCGCAGAGATTCTAAACTTGTTACCATGATCACTCGGCAAGCACGTGATCCATTGTCTGGTTGATGTGTTACCATGGTCACTCGGCAAGCACGTGCTCCATTGTCTGGTTGGCAAGCAGGAAGCCTGCAGCCGGGCAAGAGGGCCGCAAGTGTGTGGCGATGCGGGGGGGGGGGGGGGGGGGGGCGGGGGGGTAGTGGCGGTCGCATGCTCGATGCCGTACAAAAGACAGATCCACGTCGGAGTATTGACTCGTATCAATAGCCACTGCACGGTGTATTATATCCAGTACAACAACAAAGAGTGTTATCGTCGCATGCATGCTAGTGAATTACCTTGCTTTGAGCCCTTCATGCCAGTTGAGAGGATCCTCTTCATACATCTGAATCTGTGACATGAAACAAATGACGGTCAAATAAATGTACCCATGGCTACATTCTTGACCAGCAAGATATTTTTGTTAAAGTTAGCTTCCAATTATTTATTATTAGTAACAGTTTATCATCAAAGTACCAGGCCAGGTCTATTCAAAATAAAAAAAACAGTGGCGGTTTGCACGCACGAATCGTTTTGTTCCCCCCTAGACATTTACAAACGAGGGTTGAGAAGTACTCATGTAATGTAATGAAGGAAATTTCTACTCACAATGTTTTGGTCCCTGCTGACCCACTTTGGATCAATTTTACCAACTTGAAATTGTGGCACGACATAGGCCACAAACTTTGCCATGGCCCTCTGGAAAAAGGAACATGGCATGCAATTAATCACTCCGCCCATACCACGATAGCTGTCAATGGACCTTACCATTTATAGTTTACTTTGCTTCATGTGTCTCAATCATGACAACCATGCAACTTGTTACCATGGTTGAGGTCTTAAAATGGAACTGGTACCATTGTTACGTTATACAGTTGGTGCAGGTGACCGGGCAATCAGCTACGAATCCACAAATGAAATTACCTTCACTGCGGTAGAAGTCTCAGGGTTGGGTATCACGGCTGGACCAATCAACACCATCCCTTTTACAAGGTTAGGGCTTTCAAGACCAAATGATAGTGAAATGGTCCCACCCTGAAACGTACATTGAAGATAAATCAATACATGGCACATATCTACAGCAACAATATATGAATCACTCTTGAAAACTATATACAATAGCGGATTTAAATTACATTTATGAAGATCTCTAATAATATTGATATCGTAAAATTCATATAACTTAACTATAGAAGAGTAAATGTTTAAACACTATGGGTGGTTGGGCAAAATGTGTGGCTCGTAGTTAGGTAAGAGTGGCACGTAGCTAATAAGTATCAATCAAACTCAATTTATGCAAAAAATACAGTCATATAGGTATCAAAACAGATTTAATTGCGGAGTATAATAGGTACCGGTAACTGTTTTTTCGTTTTAACTTACGAATAAGCTCACATGGTCTGAAGAACTTACCATGGAATGTCCAATCACAAAAACTGGTAAGTTTGGATGCTTGCTGCAAATCATATCCATATGTTGGCGAAGATCGTCAACATAGTCTTGAATTTTCTCGACATGTACTCTGTCACCTTCACTCATTCCATGACCAACTGTAGTGAAATATATTACACTGTAGGTTAGGTATACATAAGACACTCTGATAATGCATAAATCAGATATCCAAGAGACACAGAACAGAACATCCAAATTTATGTGTATAATCCACAAATTTTAAATAACATATTTTTTTAATATCTCCCCTACCACATTTTCCAACAATATATGTCAGACCTAATACAATCACTCACCATGATCATGTGCGCACACCAGGCATTCCAAGTCAACAAGAGGCTCTGCAATCTTAGCATACCAAGCAGAATGCTCTCCTGCTCCATGATTGATAAAAACTAGAGCTCTGTAATAGAAATTACAAGCATCATGATGCAACGTATATTACATTCATTTAGCTGTAATCTGTTTCATTATTTTACACATTCTCACATGCATAACATTTCATATATAATTAACATGAGATAACTTCAACAGCTTAAGTTTGGCCGGTAAAGAAAGGCCTATTCATATATATTCCAACGGAGATTATGAAATTATCAATGGCCTGTTATTGATGTCCCAATTAACACATATAAATAAATGGCAGTTAAATATGATGTTTTTACTTTCCCTGTCATCTACAAACAAATATACATATTTTCCAAGCTGTCCACCGGCCGGTCTGACAGTAATTGATGCAACTTCTAAATTCTTATATAATTAATCAGAAAATAAATTAATTCATACATGTATATATATAACAATACCAGGTACTACACAGGTGAATTACAACAATTAGACCATACAGGGGTTTACACCCACTTTGACCACTGAATCATTTGACAACAAAGGGAAGTTTGATGGTCAATGTTTCAAGGGTGTTCTTCACTAAGCAGAGATGGAGTTATACCCCGGTGAAGGGGAATTGAGATGGCTGGTTGTTATTTATTAATCTGCTTAAAAATCGCTGATATTGGTTTAGGATATAAGTCTTTTATTACATATGTACATGCGACATCGCAGCTGGAGCTGGCAAGGAGAGAAGGTCACTGGATGGTATCAGCTCTAGTCGGGGGACAAAGCGTCAGACAATTAGCTACTCAATTGCCTGGAGCACAGGAACCTCAATCGCAGGGGAGGGAATGACACTGACTACAAGGGTTCATGCTGGCTGTGTACCCCTAGGACCTATGGTGGGCAGAGAGGGTCGAGGTGGTGAACAGGAATGTTGCCTGCCCTGCCCACCCCCGACTGCCTCACCCACCTGCAATTGAGCAACATGCAATTGTGAGTAGCAATTACATAGGGTCAAATTCCCGGGCCGGATACAAGACCTCCAAGGCCTGAAGGCATTTGTTGGTGGTCAAGGTGCCAGCATGCCTCACAATCAGCCAATTACCAATAATCCTTAATCACACATCTGCTCTACCACCCCCACCCTCCCCTCCATGGAGGCCAGGTTATACCACCAATATCCAGCAGTCAGTGACCAGTGGTCATAGTGAGCATGAACCTTATACAGACAGTTGCCCTTAAATCTGCAAACAGTCATATACATTTTGTTCTGTGCTCCCATTTTTTTAAGGTTGCTTAACAGAATAATGTTTGGCAGCATATCTGCACATGTAATGTTGGCTACTGCCAGGTTCTTGTTCACGCTGTTGTTCATTTGTTCCAACCACAGATACCGCAAATCAGTAGAGGAATGGGGGGGGGGGGGGGGGGGTGGTACTGATTTATGGTGCCTGTACCTGAGGCTGTATTAAGAACTTGACCCAAAATTAGCCTGACCCACTACAAGCTCAACCCCAACCGACTTGACCCAAACCAACTCATCCAGCCATTTGTTTGCGACCCTGTATTACGCACACAGACAAAATCCTGTATTACACAAATTGACACAGAAATATGGCACCCTGTTGGTAAATATGTAAAATAAATAGTAAACCAGAAGTTTATAGTTATAACTAGGAAGTTATTGACTAGTTCTTGACCTTAACCTTTGTCAAGTTTGTGGCACAGAGTTGCAAGAAAGTGCATTTGTCCACTTATATATTAACGTCAACGTATTTTACATTCATTTAGCTGTAATCTGTTTCATTATTTTACACATTCACACATGCATAACATTTCATATATAATTAACATGAGATAACTTCAACAGCTTAAGTTTGGCCGGTAAAGAAAGGCCTATTTATATATATTCCAACGGAGAAATGAAATTATCAATGGCCTGTTATTGATGTCCCAATTAACACATATAAATAAATGGCAGTTAAATATGATGTTTTTACTTTCCCTGTCATCTACAAACAAATATACATATTTTCCAAGCTGTCCACCGGCCGGTCTGACAGTAATTGATGCAACTTCTAAATTCTTATATAATTAATCAGAAAATAAATTAATTCATACATGTATATATATAACAATACCAGGTACTACACAGGTGAATTACAACAATTAGACCATACAGGGGTTTACACCCACTTTGACCACTGAATCATTTGACAACAAAGGGAAGTTTGATGGTCAATGTTTCAAGGGTGTTCTTCACTAAGCAGAGATGGAGTTATACCCCGGTGAAGGGGAATTGAGATGGCTGGTTGTTATTCATTAATCTGCTTAAAAATCGCTGATATTGGTTTAGGATATAAGTCTTTTATTACATATGTACATGCGACATCGCAGCTGGAGCTGGCAAGGAGAGAAGGTCACTGGATGGTATCAGCTCTAGTCGGGGGACAAAGCGTCAGACAATTAGCTACTCAATTGCCTGGAGCACAGGAACCTCAATCGCAGGGGAGGGAATGACACTGACCACAAGGGTTCATGCTGGCTGTGTACCCCTAGGACCTATGGTGGGCAGAGAGGGTCGAGGTGGTGAACAGGAATGTTGCCTGCCCTGCCCACCCCCGACTGCCTCACCCACCTGCAATTGAGCAACATGCAATTGTGAGTAGCAATTACATAGGGTCAAATTCCCGGGCCGGATACAAGACCTCCAAGGCCTGAAGGCATTTGTTGGTGGTCAAGGTGCCAGCATGCCTCACAATCAGCCAATTACCAATAATCCTTAATCACACATCTGCTCTACCACCCCCACCCTCCCCTCCATGGAGGCCAGGTTATACCACCAATATCCAGCAGTCAGTGACCAGTGGTCATAGTGAGCATGAACCTTATACAGACAGTTGCCCTTAAATCTGCAAACAGTCATATACATTTTGTTCCTGTGCTCCCATTTTTTTAAGGTTGCTTAACAGAATAATGTTTGGCAGCATATCTGCACATGTAATGTTGGCTACTGCCAGGTTCTTGTTCACGCTGTTGTTCATTTGTTCCAACCACAGATACCGCAACTCAGTAGAGGAATGGGGGGGGGGTGGTACTGATTTATGGTGCCTGTACCTGAGGCTGTATTAAGAACTTGACCCAAAACTAGCCTGACCCACTACAAGCTCAACCCCAACCGACTTGACCCAAACCAACTCATCCAGCCATTTGTTTGCGACCCTGTATTACACACACAGACAAAATCCTGTATTACACAAATTGACACAGAAATATGGCACCCTGTTGGTAAATAAATAGTAAACCAGAAGTTTATAGTTATAACTAGGAAGTTATTGACTAGTTCTTGACCTTAACCTTTGTCAAGTTTGTGGCACAGAGTTGCAAGAAAGTGGATTTGTCCAAAAGTTTGACCAAAAGATCCTTGATTCTTGATTAATGGCATATGAATATGGATAAAAAGTATTTATTTATAAATACTTGACTGTGTAGCATCTGAAGAAACCCAGGTTTTATTGTGACAGCATCATTTAAGGCTAAAATAAGCCTCTAATATTTTGGTGTTTTGGTTTGAGCCTCAGAGCTTGCTTACCCTCTTGTTATATATAGGGTTTGGCGCAAGTGCCCCAAAGCAAGCCCGCTTCTCTAGGGGCACAATGGTAGCAATGTTAAAATCCTTCGACGTTAGTAGGGAATCGACTGTAGCTTTTACTACAATGTGGGCGCGTACAATAATAGTGCTTACGTATTCTATATACCTTGTTCTATCTTTTGACATCCAGAAAGTGAGTCAATACTATATTGTTACAGTCATATTTTCGCGAACAAATGTTGGAGCATGCGACTTTTCCCTACCAACCGCCATGCATATGCAGCGCCACCTGGCGAATCCCGCCACCATTTGAACCATTTGTAGTCTGGGTCCCAAACTTTGTAACAGTCAATTACCTGTGACAAAAGGCGCTGCTATTGTCCTTAAGTTCAAAGTGAGCAACTGACAAGGCCCTCTAGCGGAGAGTCATATGCTAACGAAGAGGAGGAACCAAGTCATATTCACAGGTACCGGCATCCGCCAAAAACAAATATGGCGGATGGCTGGCCGGGAACATTTGTGTGCTCCAACATTTCTTTGCGAAAATATAACCGAAACAACCTAGTGTCTATACACTTTATTGATGTCAGATGATAGAACAAGATATATAGAATACGTTAACACTATGATTGTTCGAGCACACATTATAATAAAAGCTACAGTCGATTCCCTACTAACGTCGAAGGATTTTAACATTGTTACCGTTGTGCCCCTAGAGAAGCTGGCTTGCCTGGAGGCACTTGCGCCAAGCGTCTGGGTAGATCATGTGCACAGGTAAACACTAGCAACCACTTAACAAGACTTCCCAGCAAACAAATTAATGTCATGACAACATTATTTGTTATGATAACGTTGCAACCACTTGAAAACCCCCTCACCCAGCCACCGCCCCAATCGTTGAGGCGCATAATAATCCGCTCGCTCGCGGCTCAAACACTGCCCACCCCTCCCCTCCCCCCACCCCCCTAAATCCTTCCGCCGTTATGCCTTTCGGCGAATATGAGTATACACCCCGGAGAGTGCTAACAACCAAGCCAAGCCCAAGGGCAAGGTTCAGAGGACCTACTTTGCATTACTCTCATCTCGAGGCTTCCAATAGCGACATGCTATTTTCCGTCCTGTTTTGTTCGTAAAATACGAGAGAGAGTCCTCTAGGCGTTCATTAGTTGTCATTTTATTTCTGTTTGAACTTTGCTGTTGGATCTTGTTAGTGACCAGATCGTGAAGGCTCAGCACAACAAACAAGTAGGCGTTTTTTGTGTGATGATGCTTTAGCCACAAAGGTCAAGGCTGCATACCACCTAGGAGGTCTAAGCTGGTACCGCCGCTCAAACTGCGGCTCAAACTCATACAAGAGCGGGTGATAGGTATTGCGCGTAGGTCAAGGTCACGGCATTTCTATCTTGCCCGATAGGTGACGCACTACTCCCACGTAACTGGTTCCCCTGTGCGGAGATATAGGATACCCTATTCACTACTCTACTCAGTGTTAACATGAACGAGCGAATTCAGAATTTAGATCTTTTGTACGGCAAGTACGTGAATGTGCAAAAGGCTCTCGTGAAACTGAACATAGAATCAGAATAAGAGTACAACCACTTAATTGAGACCAAAGCAGTTGCAGGCCATTTCGGAGGTCTCAAAGGGAGACCACTCACAACTCTCAAACGTTTATCTTTTTTTTTGGAGTAGCTGTCAAATATGAAGTAATTATGATGGATTGAGCAAATACGTATCAGACAATTGAGAAGAGATATGTAATTTAATATATCATATGTATCAAATCTATAATTAAGAATTTTCAATATTTCATTACATAGATTAGGCATTGAATATTTGCAAGCCCAAGAATGCTTTGCTGTATTATATAAATAAAATTAATACACTGTTTTCCTTTCCATACATTACATTTAATTTATATTTATATTTAAATGATTTACCAAAAAATATTTTCCATATCAATAAGTACCGGTATAACTTACACATCTTCATTTTTCACATCATCTTTGGTGCTAAAGTGCTGCATCAGCGATGAACTGGGCCCTGGGCATAATCTCATGGAACACCAATCATTGTTACTGCATGATCAAGCAGGTATTCCTCAAGCACTATGGATAGATGGATTAGTTTTTTAATTAGACTACTTAATTGTGTGCAAGCATAAACTGCAGTTCATGAACTGGTCCAAAATATATCTTAGGATAATAGGATTATAAATTTTAGTGTAAGCATAGTTTCTTACAATGTAGTGTAAGTATAGTTTGTCACGATGTAGCAGAAGTGTCTATAGATTGATAAATTTAACACATACAGTTCAGTACATGAACTAAATATTAAAGATGGTACAAGTAATTGCAAGGGCTGGGGTATCATTTTCTTGGGGAGGGGAGGGGAATTGTCAATAGAATATTGATATTATACAGTGCATAATATCATGTGCTGGTACTTGCAGGTTGTCTAAGTGGCATTTGCATTGCTAAAAATAAAAATAAAATAAAAATGTGTCAGAGATTTTATTTATTTTTTGGGGAGGTTCTGTCAACCAATCTGAGTGTCTATCTGAGCATTTCTAAATGGCATTGCGCACCACTTTCATGCACCAGCATTACTAAAATGTGTGAGACAGGAAAGTGTTATAAAAAATTGTGAAGGATCTTCATTTGCGTAAGATATTATGCACCTATATTAAATAATAAAAATTCAGCAGCATCTTAAAATTGTTTCATGCCCACCTAAACAATGTCCAGGATGTCTCTCTGGGGGAGGGGTAATTCTCAGCCCCTGTCATACACTGCCATAAATAAATATGTAAAAGACGAGAGTTGTTTAGTTTCTTGTGCAGCATTTCTAAGTAGCATTCCCACCATTGTCATACACTGCCATAAGGAAAATGTGTCAGAGAGGGGAGTGTTACTTATTTTCCTCAAAGGTTCTATCCACTGAATAATTTTCTTGTGGGGCTGCGTCAACCTATATCAGATATTAAGAACTCTGCAGCATTTCTAAGTGGCATTCTCAACCATTTCATGCAAGGCCATTAATGAAATATGTCAGAGAGGGGAGTGCTAATAATTTTCTTGTGGGGCTGTGTCAACCAATTACAGGGGCTGTTATAGAAACCCAGTGTATTGAACTTCAATTGTGCAAAATATTGTGTGCCTATGTTAAATATTAAGAACTCTGCAGCATTTCTAAGTGGCATTCCCACCCATTTCATGCACCGCCATTAGTGAAATATGTCAGAGAGGGGAGTGCTAATAATTTTCTTGTGGGGCTGTGGCAACTGATTACAGGGAATGTTGTAGAAACCTAGTGTATTGAACTTCAATTGTGCAAAATATTATGCATTTATATTAAATATTAAGAACTCTGCAGCATTTCTAAGTGGCATTCCCACCCATTTCATGCACCGCCATTAGTGAAATATGTCAGAGAGGGGAGATCTAATAATTTTTTTGTGGGGCTGTGTCAACCAATTACAGGGAATGTTGTAGAAACCTAGTGTATTGAACTTCAATTGTGCAAAATATTATGCATCTATATTAAATATTAAGAACTCTGCAGCATTTCTAAGTGACATTCCCACCCATTTCATGCACCGCCATTAATGAAATATGTCAGACAGGGGAGTGCTAATAATTTTCTTGTGGGGCTGTGTCAACCAATTACAGGGGCTGTTATAGAAACCCAGTGTATTGAACTTCAATTGTGCAAAATATTGTGTGCCTATGTTAAATATTAAGAACTCTGCAGCATTTCTAAGTGGCATTCCCACCCATTTCATGCACCGCCATTAGTGAAATATGTCAGAGAGGGGAGTGCTAATAATTTTCTTGTGGGGCTGTGGCAACTGATTACAGGGAATGTTGTAGAAACCTAGTGTATTGAACTTCAATTGTGCAAAATATTATGCATTTATATTAAATATTAAGAACTCTGCAGCATTTCTAAGTGGCATTCCCACCCATTTCATGCACCGCCATTAGTGAAATATGTCAGAGAGGGGAGATCTAATAATTTTTTTGTGGGGCTGTGTCAACCAATTACAGGGAATGTTATAGAAACCTAGTGTATTGAACTTCAATTGTGCAAAATATTATGCATCTATATTAAATATTAAGAACTCTGCAGCATTTCTAAGTGACATTCCCACCCATTTCATGCACCGCCATTAATGAAATATGTCAGAGAGGGGAGTGCTAATAATTTTCTTGTGGGGCTGTGTCAACCAATTACAGGGGCTGTTATAGAAACCCAGTGTATTGAACTTCAATTGTGCAAAATATTGTGTGCCTATGTTAAATATTAAGAACTCTGCAGCATTTCTAAGTGGCATTCCCACCCATTTCATGCACCGCCATTAGTGAAATATGTCAGAGAGGGGAGAGCTAATAATTTTTTTGTGGGGCTGTGTCAACTGATTACAGGGAATGTTGTAGAAACCTAGTGTATTGAACTTCAATTGTGCAAAGTATTATGCATCTATATTAAATATTAAGAACTCTGCAGCATTTCTAAGTGACATTCCCACCCATTTCATGCACCGCCATTAATGAAATATGTCAGAGAGGTGAGAGCTAATAATTTTTTTGTGGGGCTGTGTCAACTGATTACAGGTAATGTTGTAGAAACCTAGTGTATTAAACTTCAATTATGCAAAATATCATGCGCCTATATTAAATATTGAGAACTCTGCAGCATTTTAAAGTTGTGGCATTTCCACCAATACAATGCTTCTCTGGACTGTCACGAACTGATATGACATGGATGCGCAAATGTAGTACACAAGTGAGTTTATCCACTTAATCAATGCATATTTATGGCTAATAATTCATACGTATACGTTTCGGAATACGTTTGCCGCCTGACATGTTTGTCTACCTTCAAAATTAGAGAACAGTCTTCACTGACATAACGCCGCGGCCTGGCACCGCTTTAGCGGCACACACGAAGGTCAAGGCCGTTAATGGTGGTTAACACCGGGCCCAGAGGTTACAACCGCTGCAGCGCCCCCTATATTTTCAAAGATATATACGGCGCACGAACGAGTTTTGAGTCAGTTTGCAAGATGTCGGCAGGCGGAGCGGACAACAAAGTTGGAGAGAATTGTTTCAAGTGGTACGGTGAAAAAGAGTGTGTTGGAGAGGAATTCTTCATTCCTTGTCAACTTGTGTGTTACAATTATGCTCTCAGTTGTATCAAAAGGCGAATATGGGATGAAATTAGTTGTGTTTTTTGCTTCCATGTTGTAAAAATCCCCATTATCGCTCGCTTCGCTTCATAGCGACTTGGGCCGCTGGCCTCCTGGGCCAGGCTGCTGGCCACTCTCACCTCGGCCCAAGTCGCTATGCTACGGCCGGGCCATATTCCACCACGGGGCACTAAATATATCTACTGACACTCAACTCCTAGTCCCTGGAGACCCACTCGTAAACTCTGTATTTATCCATGGTCAATTCTGGTAGAATACCTTACATAATTTTAGTTTACGCCAATATTGACTGCTGGACAATTTGACCGTCAGCCGGGTTGGCGGGTGAAGTTTGTGTTGGGTATGGGTTGGGGGGTTGGTCCATGTTAGAGGGGGTAGAGGTATGCCCAGATGAAGAGGCATTGAAATAACTGGTTGTTATCATTAATCAGGTGAAAAATGGCAGTTGGGGTAAGCAATGGGAGAGGGCGTCACTGGATAGTGGCGTCAGTCTCAGCGACATCAGTCCCAGCTGTGGGAATACAGGGTTGGGCATCCCAGGGTCTGATGAGCTGGCTGCCTGCCTGGAGTAGCGAGACAGGGTCCCATTCTCCAGCCCAATTTGAGGTCTACACCCCCGTCCCCTCCACACATCCAAAGTCAGATCATCCAGCAGTCAAAACGAAACGCTGTCAAAGTGTGCCTAAAACCCTGAAATTTTTATTTATACCATTTCATATATGAAAACCCAAAACTATGCCAACTTTTGAAACCCCCCTGTCCAGCATATCTGGATCCGACCCTGCAGTCCTGCTACTTTGGCAGAGGGGTAGAGGTAGATATGATAAAATATAAAAATATTTTACTTTTAGATCACCGGTACTCAATAACTCATTATTGAATACTACTAGTAATCATTTATTTAAAATATTAATTAAAGCATCTTGTATACTGGTATAATATTGCGCTATTACCACTAAATTTTTTTCAAATTTTGGAAACTAACTTAAAAGTCTTGGATCCAAGGAGACTTTTAAGACATGAATCCCAATATGTTGTGCTATCATAAAGGAATACACATTTTATTCGTGAGTACTATTAAAAAGGATTTAAAGTGTGGTCTGATGTGATGCAGATAACCTGAGCTTTTGAGTTTACCTGGACAATGATAAAAAATTATTGTGACAATTCTTGTTTGAGGCTTTTGGCATTCCGTTATACTTTTGTATTTGACTTTAACGTAAGATTTAGTTTCTCGCACATTTTAATTGAATGTTGCTTTTGTTGGAAGCCGTTTGCATTTGGTTGGTTGACCATTGTGTTGACTGTGGGTTCAACTCCCACCTGGGTTTTACATAGCAACTTCATAAAAGTGTGCATATATATATATGAAAACCTGTGTATATGTTGCATCTGACAATAAAACATATGACACTTCATAAATGTAGTCATTTCTGGCTGAATAATCTAGTCCTGCGTCTTAAGTGTATTTTATGAAATGTGTATGAAATAAAAAGGCACTTGTAAGTGACATTTATATTATTACAAGAAAGAAACCAATGTACATATTTTCAGCTAAGTTTTCCATAACAGGTCTTCATTGATATTTAGGTTTATATATATAATATAGCAGGTACATTTTTTTTCCAAATGCACTTACACCAAAATACACACTGTATTCCACCTGGATTCATAAGGGAGCTTGTCTGGTTGGTTGACATACCTTGTGTGAATAGTGTCATATTTATCAAGTAAATTAGCTATGGCCTAAATTTCCTGAGAATGATACATGAGCAAAGCAAGGGCAACACTCGAGAGCATGGTTTGTTTATCTCAACAGCTGGGTCAGATACATCAATATTCTGTTTGGTATGTGAACAGAGGCACAGAGTGGTGGCATAACTGAGGCAACAGGCATTTTATATATATCCCTATATACAATCTGCCAAAGGAAACAGACAAAGAGTTAAACAAAATTAACACAAATGAATTATGAGTTAGAAAATGAAAGATAAAAAAGAGGAAGGACAATGTGGGGACAATCTAATTGAAATACTGGGTATACCAAATGAATATATATCTGGGAAAAAAATTCTACCAGTGTTTCCAGCAGCATTTTACTCTGTCAGGCAATAATCATATAATGAGATCCTGTTTGCATTTATAAAAGACTATTGGTGATGAAAAAAATAATATGCAGATCACTCGTAATCTAAAATTGGATATCAAGGTAGATGTCACATATCAATTTATATGTCAACATAATAAATATATATTGATCCATATGCATGCATACTGTTAGAAAATCAAACTTACCTCTAAATAATTAGGGATAGACACTAATACAAAATTATTTTGCACGCCTTCAAACAATGAACTATTCTTTGCTGCTATAATCGTAAAGCAGTCACTCAGCCAAATGCTCCTCGTAAATTTCACTTAGCCATATAGAAACACTGCATCAGTGTGGTGGTAGGGACGGGGCGGGGGGGGGGGGGGTTAGGTTGGTAATGGGTAATTCTATTTCCACGGAAAAATAAAATGAGGGAAATAATTCTTCATGAATTGAGGCCAAGCAGGAACCCCAAGCAGTGGTTGGCCCCGAGGGACCCCGATTGGTACCCATCTAGAACTGAGAAACGGTTCCTTGGGTCCCTTGGGGCCAAGCAGGAACCCCAAGCAGTGGTCAGACTCAGTCACACGGAATGTAAAAGGGGCCAGGTGTTTAAGAACTGCTAAGGCAGTAAATCTTGGAGCGCTATTGAGCGGGATTGAACTTTAAGAAAGTCAACATTCTCAGCTATTTATTGGTATATTATTTGTTGATATCGCCCCTGTGGTTATTATAGACCAGAGCCGAACATTTTAGCAAAATATGACAATTTATGGTAATTATGGCGGCTGAGACGTCAACGTTTCAACTGACGATTTCTTCAAAGAAAGTGAAACGAAGGCCGAAAAACAATACACAGTGATAGACTACGGTGTGTTATATTACAAATGTGACTGTTTATGTTATGTGCTAACACCCTGCAAGCGAATATTGCGCCACTTTATCACTGACAAGCCGGACAATTTCGCAAATTTCTAGCGATTGTTTACACCGCCTTATTATCGCCCAATGTAGGGGGCGCTGCAGCGGTTGTAACCTCCTCTGCACCGGGCCCTTGCAAGTGTGTATCTCTCGCGCCGGAGTCTGCCAGTTGTGATCTTCCAGTTACAATATCTGCCACTTACTGAAGCCGTTGAAACGGTTTCTGTCAGTGCTTCCGGAAGTGAGTCCTCCTACTACTCGCGGTCCGTGCTGAGTTACGTGGTGGACATAGTGGGACAAGTTAAGTGAGTATTCGTTTAACATGTGGAGAACCTGCATTATTAATTTGTTAAAACAAAAACACACTGGTCATGTTTCGACTGGTCATAGAGACACACCGGTACCGCAACCCTATTTCACTCCAGGGTTTACTCCCGACCCACCAGAGATGTATTTCCTCTCAATATAGAGCCTTTCTATCCAATTTTATAAGCAACCCTATTCCCCAGCTCTGCCGACTCACAATCTGCCATTACGAAAATTGGACTCTTTGGGGCACCGTGCTAAGGCAATGTATAAGGTGGGAGACCGCCTCCCTACCCACTAGAGATGCATTTCCTCTCAATATGGGGCCTTGCTATCCAATTTTATAAGCAACCCTATTCCCTAGCACTGGCCGACTCCCAATCTGCCACTTACGCAAATTAGACTCTTTTGGGCACAGGGCAAAATTGGGCAATATATCTATGGTGGGAAACCGCCTCCTTACCCACCAGAGATGCATTTACTCTCAATATGGGGCCTTTCTATCAAATGTTATACTGGCAACCCTATTCCCTAGCACTGGCCGACTCCCAATCTGCCACTTACGCAAATTAGACTCTTTGGGGCACAGGGCAAAAGTAGGCAATGTATATGGTGGGAAACCGCCTCCTTACCCACCAGAGACCAGAGATGCATTTCCTCTCAATATGGGGCCTTTCTATCCAATTTTATAAGAAACCCTATTCCCCACCACTGGCCGACTCCCAATCTGCCACTGACGAAAATTAGACTCTTTGGGGCACAGGGTGAAAGTGGGCAATGTATATGGTGGGAAACCGCCTCCTTACCCACCACAGATGCATTTCCTCTCAATATGGGGCCTTTCTATCCAATTTTATAAGAAACCCTATTCCCCACCACTGGCCGACTCCCAATCTGCCACTTACGAAAATTAGACTCTTTGGGGCACAGGGCAAAATTGGGCAATGTATATGGTGGGAAACCGCCTCCCTACCTACCAGAGATGCATTTCCTCTCAATATGGGGCCTTTCTATGCAATTTTATAAGCAACCTTATTCCCTAGCACTGGCCGACTCCCAATCTGCCATTACGAAAATTGGACTCTTTGGGGCACCGTGCTAAGGCAATGTATAAGGTGGGAGACCGCCTCCCTACCCACTAGAGATGCATTTCCTCTCAATATGGGGCCTTGCTATCCAATTTTATAAGCAACCCTATTCCCTAGCACTGGCCGACTCCCAATCTGCCACTTACGCAAATTAGACTCTTTTGGGCACAGGGCAAAATTGGGCAATATATCTATGGTGGGAAACCGCCTCCTTACCCACCAGAGATGCATTTACTCTCAATATGGGGCCTTTCTATCAAATGTTATACTGGCAACCCTATTCCCTAGCACTGGCCGACTCCCAATCTGCCACTTACGCAAATTAGACTCTTTGGGGCACAGGGCAAAAGTAGGCAATGTATATGGTGGGAAACCGCCTCCTTACCCACCAGAGACCAGAGATGCATTTCCTCTCAATATGGGGCCTTTCTATCCAATTTTATAAGAAACCCTATTCCCCACCACTGGCCGACTCCCAATCTGCCACTGACGAAAATTAGACTCTTTGGGGCACAGGGTGAAAGTGGGCAATGTATATGGTGGGAAACCGCCTCCTTACCCACCACAGATGCATTTCCTCTCAATATGGGGCCTTTCTATCCAATTTTATAAGAAACCCTATTCCCCACCACTGGCCGACTCCCAATCTGCCACTTACGAAAATTAGACTCTTTGGGGCACAGGGCAAAATTGGGCAATGTATATGGTGGGAAACCGCCTCCCTACCTACCAGAGATGCATTTCCTCTCAATATGGGGCCTTTCTATGCAATTTTATAAGCAACCTTATTCCCTAGCACTGGCCGACTCCCAATCTGCCACTTACGAAAATTAGACTCTTTGGGGCACAGGGGAAAATTGGGCAATGTATATGGTGGGAAACCGCCTCCCTACCTACCAGAGATGCATTTCCTCTCAATGTGAGGCCTTTCTATGCAATTTTATAAGCAACCTTATTCCCTAGCACTGGCCGACTCCCAATCTGCCACTTACGCAAAATGGACTCTTTGGGGCAAAGGGCAAAATTGGCCAAAATATATGGTGGGGAACCCCCTCCCTACCTACCAGAGATGCATTTACTCTCAATATGGGGCCTTTCTATTCAATTATATAAGCAACCCTATTCCCTAGTACTGGCCGACTCCCAATCTGCCACTTACGCAAACTGGACTCTTTGGGGCACAGGGCAAAAGTGGGCAATGTATATGGTGGGAAACCGCCTCCGTACCCACCAGAGATGCATTTCCTCTCAATATGGGGCCTTTCTATGCAATTTTATAAGCAACCTTATTCCCTAGCACTGGCCGACTCCCAATCTGCCACTTACGCAAAATGGACTCTTTGGGGCAAAGGGCAAAATTGGCCAAAATATATGGTGGGGAACCCCCTCCCTACCCACCAGAGATGCATTCCTCTCAATATGGGGCCTTTCTATTCAATTTTATAAGCAGCCCTATTCCCTAGCACTGGCCGACTCCCAATCTGCCACTTACGCAAATTGGACTCTTTGGGGCCCAGGGTCGAAAATTAGGCAATGTATATGTTGGGAACCCACCTCCTTAGTCACCGGATATGCATTTCCCCTCAATATGGGGCCTTTTTATCCCATTCCATAAGCAACCCTATTCCCCAGCACTGGCCGACTCCCAATCTGCCACTTAAAAAATTGGACTACATATGCGTTGGTATTCTCCTTTGATGTGACTTCCCTCCCAAAACAAAAATGCAAAGCCAAATAGAAACATCTTTTTAACCTTTAGTTTGATATAATAATTCATGTATGTAAACAACGTCTTCTTAATGACCGAAATCTTATATTTCGTCGCTAATGCTAATCTAATGCGTAGAAAAACACTTCTCTAGACATGTGGACTCTTGCCATGCCAAAATAACCCAACTTTCATAGCAATCGCTGATTCCCCATCTGCCACTTACGAAAATCTGACTCTTTGGGGGCCAAGGGTGAAACAAACCAAGATACTTAGTGGGAAATGTTTGTTTTTTTCTAACTGTAATTAATTGTTATGTATTCATTTGCAGATGATGGCGAAACGCCAATCGCATTTCGAAAGAAATGGTCGCGGGGCCTGGCTGGACCAGGTGGTTCTGGCGAGCGAAGGTTTCGAATGTAATCTGTGTGATTCCCGTACAGGGTCCAAGTCAAAGCCTGGAACGGATGCCATGCTCAGGAAACACCTCCTTCTGAGACATATGAGAGGCCGGTCAACGAATCATATATTTTTTAGGGTGGAGCTGCGAAGAGGATCTGCCGGAATTACGAGCTATCCGCAGAGTCGAAGTGATTTAATTGTTAGAGCTATCTGAGCAATCTTTTGTTTTGGTATTAACAAATGAATAAAATTGTGCAATCTATGTTTTATGGTATTAATTAATTAATAAATTGTTAAATAAACAAATTGTTAGAGCTATATCTGAGCAGTCTGTCTTTTTGTGGTATTAATTAATGAATAAATTGTTAGAGCTATATCTGAGCAATCTGTGTTTTTTCGTATTTTTTACATAAGTATGACATGCATGGATATAATAGTATCATTAACTATTTATACAGTACACGGAGTAACGTCTTATTGAATGACGTTATCGGAGCCGAAAGTGGTATATAGACGTGATATTTCATGACGTGGTAACCGCGTGCCAGCTACCATAAAGAATCACGTCGTGGCCACGTGATATTTCCACGTTCCAGCTACCCAAGGAGGATCGGAAGACTCAGCGCCTTCTAGCGGCCAACTTTTCGTTAGCGCACCCGACGTAACTAAAAATGTAAACAAATGACATGCGTCGCAAAAAGACTTGTAAATCCTTAGAAAATGCATTTCATGGATTATCACTTAGCTACAAACACTAAAGAGAGTATATTCTTACATTAGAAACTCATTTTCGGAAATGTCAAGGCATAAAAAGAAACATAAGATCACTTGAATCGAGTCGACTTTTACTGATTTTCGCCTTTCCAGCTACCATAAAATATCACGTCGTGGCCACGTGATATATCCACGTTCCAGCTACCATACAAAATCACGTCGAGGCCACGTGGTATTTCTACGTGATTTCGCCACGTGGCAGCCACGTTTAAGTTACCATACAAAATCGCGTCGTGGCCACGTGGTATTTTAAACGTGATTTCACCATGTGGTAGCCACGTTCCAGCTACCATTAAAAAACGCGTCGTAGCCACGTGGCCAAGTAACGCGTGCGCAACGAAAAAGCCACGTGGTTTGCCTTGCTGGGAATTGTTGCTATGAGTCCGCAGCTCCTTGTTCATAAATTCGCCAAATCGAACACAGTAGGTGGGAAATATGGTACCAATTTATTGATAGTTGACAAGCTGACAGTATACATGGGGGGGGGGGGGGGCAAGGGGAGGGGGCTGATGTTCTCAGGTCACGAATAATAAATGTCAAGAGGAAATCTTTGATCACGAGGGTCGGCTAATACATCATTCCCAGTTCTCGAAGAGTAATTTTCCTCATTTCCCAGTTCACGGTGATATGAAAAGCTTATTCCCGAGGAAGGCAAATACCCCTTGTTAAGCCCATAACATGTCGGTCGTTATGGGGATTATGCTTTTGTATAACACGCGGCTTTGGACCAAGTACGTGATTGCCTATTACATAATTCGTGCGGCGCGTCAGTTCACATAAGACGCCTGATGTGCGGTTGACGTCGCCAGAGACGTTCGGGCCAATAATATGAACGAGAGGTATAACGCCTGTTACCGTTTTGACAATCTCACTGTTGAAGTATAATTCTGCGTTATTAGCAAAGGATTAAACGTAAGACATATACAAGACAAGTACATATAACCAAGGGTGCAACAGTATCCAGATGTTTGTACGTTTCTTTTTATCAACAGGTCAAATAACTTTATATCATTTTTACCTTATCGGAAGCTTTAGATGCATCAAGCAGTAGCACATATGGAGGGGAATCGGTTTTTACAAGATATGTGACAGTTTCTAAGAATGCAAAAGCTCATTAGTAGAGCTTCTTGACGCAAAGCCGAAGTGTAAGTAGTCTGTGCTTAGACTTTCGCTGCTTTTCTCTTGTAACATCCAGTCAGCTCTACAAGTATCACCATTATTGAGGGATTGTTTTCCGCCTTTGATAAGAGGTTGTATTGTGACAATGCTAAACACGTGTGGGGTAAAAGCGTAGTAAATAGTTGAGAAAGTAAAAAGCATGGTTTTGTGCCCATAGAGCTTGTTAGTAGGCCTAGGTCCGCTTCGTTGGTCTACCGCATAAATACGTTTATGGTTCACCATAAATGGTTACAGGTCCCAGACCTAAACTCCGTCCTCGACCTGAAATGAAGGCTTCAAAGAAATCACTTGAGATCTTTTTCTTCATATTCACGTGTTATACAGCAGTGTATAATTCTATACGATACAACATTGTTATTCGATCAATTAAAGCTGCTGGTCGAGCTTTTCCCGCCAAATCTAAGCCCATGCGACATATATATCGCAATTTGCAGAAAACTCGATTGTTTCAATCTATAAATACAGAAACCTAATAATCATCGCCGTTTCGGTTGTGATAAATCCTTGGATATACCGTTTGTTCGTTTTTCCCTTTGCTTCAATCTGAACATTACAAAAGCTGAATTTTCCCTTTTTCAATTCTCTATTTCACAAAATGTAAAGCAGAAGAAGGGCTTCGGCAATTTCTTTACCCCCTTTGAAACATGAAAAAGCAAAACAGGTGAAAGTCATCAGAAACCGTTTGGCCTTTTTAAAAGGAGCAAACGAAAATAGGTAGCAGTCGCGCGATACCGTTTACCCTTTTGTAAAGTGCAAAACGGAAATAGGTTACACTCGATAATCGTTTAAAATATTTCTAGCGACGATATAATACCAAGACTCGAGTGGTATAAAAAAAGTAAAAATAAACTATTACTTCTTTCTTTAAATGACTGAAGTTATAAACCATACATTTCCCCTGACTGAGTGTTCATATTCTCGATTGATTATAAACTGCGAACGAAATCCTTGGCCAGCAGTGTACCATCCACGATGAAGGGATTGTTGTTATGTGCAACAGCAGAGAGCGGGAGATGATCTATTCCTGCAACCTTCCCAAAGTTCATAATCCCACAATTTATTACGTAATGCCCTGTGCACCTGGTGCCCAGTGAAACGGTTTCCCACCATTTACGTTGCCTAATTTCCGCATGGACCACCAAGAATCCAATTTGCGTAACTGGCAGATTAAGAGCCGGCTTGTGCTGGGGAATAGGGTTGCTTTTGAATTGGAAGAGAAATGTCCTATATTGAAAGAAAATGCATCTCTGGTAGGCAGGGAGGTGGTTTTCTACCATATATACTCCCTAATTTACCCCTAAGTCCCAAAGAATCCAATTTGCGTAAGTGGCAAATTGGGAGTCGGCCAGTGCGGGGGAATAGGTTTGCTACTGAAATGGGATCACAAGGCCCCATATTGAGAGGAAATGTATCCCTTGTGGGTAGGCTGGGAGGCGGTTTGCCTATATATACTTTGCGTAATTTCCCCCTGGACCCCAAGGAGTCCAATTTTCGTAAGTGGCAGATTGGGAGTCGGCCAGTGCTAGGGAATAAGGTTGCTTATATAATTGGATGGAAAGGCCCTATATTGTGAGGAAATGCACCTCTGGAGGGTAGGGAGGCGGTTTCCCACCATATACATTGCCCATTTTTACCCTGTGCCCCAAAGAGTCCAATTTGCGTAAGTGGCAGATTGGGAGTCGGCCAGTGCTAGGGAGTAGGGCTGCTTATATAATTGGATAGAAAGGCCCCATATTGAGAGTAAATGCATCTCTCGTGGGTAAGGAGGCAGTTTCCCACCATATACATTGCCCACTTTTGCCCTGTACCACAAAAGTCTAATTTGCGTAAGTGGCAGATTGGGAGTCAACCAGTGCTAGGGAGTAGGGCTGGTTATAAATTTGGACAGAAAGGCTCCATATTGAGAGGAAATGCATCTCTGGTGGGTAAGGAGGCGGTTTCCCACCATATACATTGCCCACTTTTTGTCCTGTGCCACAAAGAGTGCAATTTTCGTAAGTGGCAGATTGGGAGTCGGCCAGTGCTTGAGAATAAGGTTGCTTATATAATTGGATGGAAAGGCCCTATATTGAGCGGAAATGCACCTCTGGAGGGTAGGGAGGCGGTTTCCCACCATATACATTGCCCAATTTTGCCCTTTGCCCCAAAGAGTCCAATTTGCGTAAGTGGCAGATTGGGAGTCGGCCAGTGCTATGAAATAGGGTTGCTTATAAATTTGGATAGAAAGGCCCCATATTGAGAGGAAATGCAGCTCTGGTGGGTAGGGAGACGGTTTCCAAGCATATACATTACCCAATTTTGCCCTTTGCCCCAAAGAGTCCAATTTGCGTAAGTGGCAGATTGGGAGTCGGCCAGTGCTAGGGAATAGGGTTCCTTATAAAATTAGATAGAAAGGTCCCATATTGAGAGGAAATGCACCTCTGGTGGGTAGGAAGGCGCTTTGCCACCATATACATTGCCCAATTTTGCCCTGTGCCCCAAAGAGTCCAATTTTCGTAAGTGGCAGATTGGGAGTCGGCCAGTGCCAGGGAATAGGGTTGCTTATATAATTGGATAAAAAGGCCCCATATTGAGAGGAAATGCATCTCTGGTGGGTAAGGAGGCGGTTTCCCACCATATACATTGCCCACTTTTTGTTCTGTGCCACAAAGAGTCCAATTTGCGTAAGTGGCAGATTGGGAGTCAGCCAGTGCTAGGAAAAAGGGTTGCTTATACATTTGGATAGAAAGGCCCCTTTTTGAGCGGAAATGCAGCTCTGGTGGGTAGGGAGGCGGTTTCCAAGCATATACATTACCCAATTTTGCCCTTTGCCCCAAAGAGTCCAATTTGCGTAAGTGGCAGATTGGGAGTCGGCCAGGGCCAGGGAATAGGGTTGCTTATAAAATTGGATAGAAAGGCCCCATATTGAGAGGAAATACATCTCTGGTGGGTAAGGAGGCAGTTTCCCACCATATACATTGCCCAATTTTGCATTGTGCCCCAAAGAGTCCAATTTACGTAAGTGGCAGATCGGGAGTCGGCCAGTGCTGGGGAATAGGGCTCCTTATAAAATTGAATAGAAAGGCCCCATATTGAGAGGAAATACATCTCTGGTGGGTAAGGAGGCAGTTTCCCACCATATACATTGCCCAATTTTGCATTGTGCCCCAAAGAGTCCAATTTACGTAAGTGGCAGATTGGGAGTCGGCCAGTGCTAGGGAGTAGGGCTGCTTATATAATTGGATAGAAAGGCCCCATATTGTGAGTAAATGCATCTCTGGTGGGTAAGGAGGCGGTTTCCCACCATATACATTGCCCACTTTTGCCCTGTGCCACAAAGAGTCCAATTTGCGTAAGTGGCAGATTGGGAGTCGGCCAGTGCTAGGGAGTAGGGCTGGTTATAAATTTGGACAGAAAGGCCCCATATTGAGAGGAAATACATCTCTGGTGGGTAAGGAGGCGGTTTCCCACCATATACATTGCACACTTTTGCCCTGTGCCACAAAGAGCGCAATTTGCGTAAGTGGCAGATTGGGAGTCGGCCAGTGCTTGGGAATAGGTGTGCTTATATAATTAGATAGAAAGGCCCCATGTTGTGAGTAAATGCATCTCTGGTGGGTAAGGAGGCAGCTTCCCACCATATACATTGCCCACTTTTGCCCTGTGCCCCAAAGAGTCCAATTTGCGTAAGTGGCAGATTGGGAGTCGGCCAGTGCTGAGGAATAGGTTTGCTTATGGAATGGGAGAGAAAGGCCATATATTGGGAGAAAATGTATCTCTGGTGGGCAGGGAGGGGGTTTCCCACCGTATACTTTGCTTAACTTCCCCCTGTGCCCCAAAGAGTCAAATTTGCGTAAGTGGCAGATTGGGAGTCGGCCAGTGCTGGGAATAGGGTTGCCTTTGGAATGGGAGAGGAAGGCCCTATATTGAACGAAAATGTCTCTCTGGTAGGCAGGGAGGTGGTTTCCCACCATATTGAAACGAAACCACCTTGTCAAGTTGTTCTTCCCACCACAGAATATTAAATTATAGCACGAAAGCATTTCCCAAGAGAATCCTGTAATTAAATAGCTTAAGAAGCAAACCCAGGCCTTAACCTCAAGCCTGACACAGCTAGGCGGCACTGACACTGTCACTGCACTGAGTCTCAGTGACTGGAAAACACATGGCAGACCACATCACATGGCCAAAAATGCTCAATGTTTGGAAATCCTTAAAACACATATAAGACGCAACCTGTTAGCATAAATCTATGGGCACTAGGTCCCTGGGGGAACGAATTTAATAGTCTCTCACCTGGATATCGATGCCGTGACTGGATATCCGCATAAAAACGACAGAAACAGACCAAAACGCAGACTAAACCATCCTTCGAGACAGACAACAACCCACTTTGCCCGCCAGAGGGGGCGATTGAGGACACTCATCATGATTACGTACGAGGCGAAGCGCCCCCTGCCGAGAGAGTGCGCGCAACCGACACTCGAACTAGGTCAGGTCGATGCCAGGTCAAGGTTGCGTCTGTCATTGCAGACGACAGGAGCTACGTGGTAAGTATTGGTGTAAGACTTACGCCAGGGATAGATTTATGTTGTGCCTAGCATCAATAGTATATTTTAATATTCTTCTCGATGTATAAAGCCACGGAAATAGTTATTGTACGCCGACAACGGTAAACGCGGGAATGTAGGCAGTAGCTTTGTTTATCGTAAAACCAACATCTAAAAATAGGCGATGGTAGGGTCACGTGACCCGACGACTTGTAGGGGGCGGGGCTTAGTCAAAACCCACCGTGGTTGGGTTTCTTTCCCCACCAATGTAGAATCGACCGCGGTAGGGTCACCTGACCCAACACGGGTGGGGAAGGGCCAGGCTATATAAGGAGCGCAGAACTGGGGATCGAGAGCACTGAGCGCTGGACTCGCGCAGGTACTCACCTTAGATAAGCTCCAGGCGAAGAGGGTTATTCCCTTAGCCTGCGGATGTTAGTGGTTTAAGGGTGGTTATTTTAGCATTGAAAGGTCGGATGGAGGTTTCCCGTCATAGACCGGAGATGCTATGAATGATAGTGCGTATAGTGTAAAATCCTTTTAGTTTATCGGGCGTACATTGAATTATCAATTGGTTTAGCCTACAACAGATGTCCATTCCTGGGGTTAGCCAAATTGTTGTTTAGTGTAGCCTGAAGTTTGTTAATTTTCCCCGAGTACCGTGCAGGCCTACAATAGATGTATCATGCCTAGGGTTGAATGCCATGTACTTTATGGGACCTTATGATATGAGTTGAAGCGACCGTGAGACAGTTGAGGGTTACGTTATGATTTAGTGCTTCGCTGTTAGGACAGCCATATCTACAACAGACGTCACATTCCTGGGATTTGGGCCTGTTCCTGAAACTAGCACTGGTAGAGTACAAGAGGTACAAGAGAGTAGGGACAGTGAGAATTTGTATGTGCTTAGAAGAATTCTAATTTATCTTTCGCTCAGTCTATTTCTTGAGTTGAGTCCATGTGTATATGTAGATAAATCGGTATTGGTAATTTAAGTAATAACTAAGTCGGGTTCAAAACTTAAGCAGTAATTACCGGCCAGAGTAACTGAGTGTACGTGTGTGAGTGCGTGTGATCCGGGAAAGGTGGTGATCTCCACTAACCCGTGGTATCTGAGATACGCGGATAGGGTGCCCCCCTCTCCAGCGGCGGATATGAACAGGTGTGACTGACAGGTGGGCGTGGTTCCGCTACACCTGGTGTGCATGTACTAGCAGAAAGGTGAATAACCTTGGCTAGTGGTGTGCGTTCGTACAGGAAAGGTGAGGATTCCCACCAACCTGTGTGCTTTTGTGGCCATTAGAGAAACCACCTGACACATAGTTAAGATCAAGTACTTGCAGCGAGTTTGCGAACGAAATAAAAGTATTAAGAACATTCACGGTGCTCATTCCTACCCGCCTGGCAAACGGAACCTTTCCGTTACCATCATTGGTAGCGTTTCCGTTACAATATAAATTGCCTAATTTCGCCCTGGCCCTGGGCCCCAAAGAGTCTAATTAGCGCAAGTGGTAGATTGGGAGACGGCCGGTGCCGTGGAACATTATTACTCATGCATAATATAGCGCCCCCCCCCCCCACCCCTTGCTCCCCGGCATAAGTGGCAGACAGACAGTAACTGGCATACGCCGCGGCTCTCTCCATAAGTGGCAGACCATAACTGGTAATTCATAACTAGCAGACTCCAGCGCGCGCCAACACTCACTCGGCCCTTGCTGAGCGAGCGAAGTTGGGACCGCGGAACCAGGCTACTAGGAGGTCAGGCTAGGGCTCCATCAGCGTAGCGCCACCGTTCGGGGAGCTTGCACGACCTGTAGCTAAATACCGCATAGTTGGTGTTCATTCGACAAATGTCAAAACACGCTTCATTCTTAGTGGTAGATAATAGTACCATTTATGATAACGCAAGACTTTTTAAGTTACAAATACTTTAACCCCAGTATTGTTCGCTACATTAATCGAGAGGTGCGCCTTCTCTGAGGCACCTTAAATTTTGCCGTTGGTGAAGATCCCGGTAGGTTGGCGGATTTAAGGGCGCCCGTATGGTCAAATTGTTGTAATGTACCCGTATAGTTAATTATTTGTGATTAAAGGGTTTTTGTTTTGACTTCGGTTTTTTCCTTAAAATTTGAGTGAGCGCATAAAAATTTACGGACTAGGATGCTTGCAGGACTCATGAGACACAATCAATGCGTTCAATCATACTTTCCTTTCTGTGGCAATCATTTCTTGTATTATCCCAAAAAATATTGCACATGTTTCAGGGTCGTGATCCGTGCCATGTGAAAATACTGGCTGCGCCATATAGGATTTTCCATATGGTGCCTACTAAACTTACATACGTACGATATTCTAATATATGGCGCTGGCCCGAATTCGAATTAATATTACACGGTTCTGGGAATTCTGATACAGCGTGGAACCAAGTTAAATGGCATCTGGCCATGTCTGCTTGTGGCGAAATTGATCCATTCAGCATTTTGAATACCGTTTAGCATCAGGTTCAATATTTCCCGATAAACAAGTGTTTTTGTGGTCTTCAGTATTACATGTTTGGATGGTGCAGTGCAAGCCTTGCCACTTTTTATTGGCTTGCTGCCAAAGAGAGGGTAGACTAAGGTATAATGTCTGTAATAGCAGTGAGCTTTAATCAGTAATGGTTGGGGCTGTATCAGTAAGGAGAGTGGCTATACTAAAGACGTTTATCCTATCACTACTGTTGAAATCGTTTGGGATGAATTAACAGATTTTAAACCTGAGTAATTCGTGGCTATCTATGGAACATAGTATATATGCATTGTGAAGTTTTAGTGCATTTTATTTATCACACAAAATTTGTAAATATTGTTAGGAAGCGAAACTTAGCAATGTAGGAACGAAACATAGGACAGGGAACGGCGCGCTGGGCGTGCGTGCGAAGGTAGAGGGTGGAGGGAACCCTGCCGTTGCCATGGTGGTCCCCTCAGCATAGGGAGGGGATGGCGCGGTCCACACTGTACTTGTCCCAAGTCCCTTCGGCTTTAGTAGGGGTGGGGGGAATCTTGAGGGTGCCTGGGTGGTCCCCTCAGCGTTAGTGGGGGCGGGGGAGAATCCAGACATTGCCTGGGCAGGGTCCCCTCAGGTTAGTAGGGGTGGGGGTAATGCTGAGGGTGCCAAGGTAGTCCCCTCAGCGTTAGTGGGGGTGGGGGGAGAATCCTGACGTTGCCAGGGGAAGGTCCCCTCAGCTTTATTAGGGGTGGAGAGAATCCTGAGGGTGCTGAGGGTGAGCAAGAGAGAGATCATCTTCACATCTTCATCGACCGAGAAATTAGGATAACAATGTTAAGACATTCCGAAGTGGGAAGTCAGTGTACATATCTTTGCAACCGGATTGTGATTGGAATAAACAACCAAGAAATGAAATACGTTTTATGTTTTGACGTCGTACGCCAGCGTATAAAAATAAAGTGGTGTCAGAAAGAAAGGAGATCGCTACAATATCCCGGGATCGCGCAGTTTCCGGTTGCGCCGAATAAGAATTCCGAAAATGCGCAGCGCCAATTCCGAAACAGGATTGCGTGTCTGTTAGGAGTTTCCACATGGTCTCAATTGTATCCAATTATAACCGCTTCACGCACGCTCCTTCTTGTAGTTTCTTTAATGGCTGAAGTTTGTGGTCAATGGAGCTTCATCGTGTTCAATATTACCGAGTAATTATTACAAAAAACGACCCTGTTATATTACTATGGATATTACAAGAAGAATAGATTTGCCACTCATACCGATCTGGTCGCTTTTGCCTAAACATACGGACACTGTGAACTAATTAAGAAGTCAATTTGTGCACACCTTTTCCTGCGTGCGATTCATGATTCATCATAAAGTTGTGTCCCCTAATCAGTGAAACCTTTTGAACATTCTCTTTAGGATAAATCTTACTCAAAAACAACAGCCTTTTAATTTCTTCTCCTAATGAGATGACCTTTGACGCTGGGAAGTCCCTAACTTGAAAATGGCAGAGGCTCAGACATGCCACAATTCCATGGAAGTTGGTGAGCGATAGCTGTTGGCGTTTGGACAGTAGATGGTACGGATGAAAAGTAAACTGCAAACATACGGAAAGGTAAAGTAGACAGACCGACATAACACGAAATTCTTAACAATGTCGTTTCACATGAGTGGGCAGCAGTATGGGGTCAAGACAACACCATGAAGAATTTAGGATTTTTATTTAATTTTACACTGTATCACAAATTACACAGGCTTCACCTCTAAAACTGTAGTAGATTAAACTCAAAATGTGGTAGAGCGAATATGGCCTGCACATATTCGCAAAGTTTTTCTGTTACACTTACATGTAAAATCTGGATTTATATTTACAGAGGAATTACAGAACGCTACAGATAGCTGTAAAACCATTGGGCGAAATATGTGCCGTCATAGTTGTAATACGATCAAAATCAACCGATCTTTAATAGATATGGCTAATCTGCAGACGGAGACTCAATCCCATAGACCCAGAAACAAATATCGAAATATGGCAGTTTCGCTCTTCTTGTAGATCTTAACAATTGCGCGAAATTTACAAAATACTTAAACCTTCACGACAAACTACCGATAAATAATAATCATCTTTTAGAGGATTTATCTTCAGAACATTAAGATGGTCATCCAAACATATATTTCTTACCCAACACATGTCATTTCACCGTTCGTTCTAAAAAACTAAGCTGAAAAACCGAACAACTTAGTTGGATAGGCCGAGAAATCAGCGGTGACAAAGAAAACAGGTGCTCACCATATCAATTATGGAGTATTCATATGAACATGAGCAACCAAGTTGCGACGACCCGACTCCCATCCTGAATACTCTGCGGCACCAGATGAACGCCTGTTTGTACTCAAAGGCCCATTGTTATCTTCAGGACATGGATGATAAGAAAATGACAATTCCTTTCAGAAATGAAAATGAAATGAAGCGTGAAAGAGACTAGTGAAGACGAGCGCGTGCCGACAGCAGGATCATCCCGCATGATAGCAGCACATCACACGTCTGTATAACCAAGCAAAGCACACAGCCGCCAGGGCGTCAGAACAATCTCAGCGTGGATGTCTTGCGATGAGATTAGGGGTGACTGCTAAAATGACCCCCTCCCCCACCGGCCCCTTCGGGGCCGTACCGTGTTTGGGATGAAGGAGGAATTTATGAATATACATCTCTAAGCTGTCTCTTGTCATCATTGATATTGCGTGCTGTACTGTGCTCCCATACTGCCAAACGTTGGGGGTGGTTGCTGCTGCTGTTTGGGTGGCAATTGTGAAGGGTCGTCTGGCGGCAAGACGGACTGGTTGGCTGAAAATAAGCAAACATTTATGAAAAGGATAAATTATCAAATAGCATAGTTATTCCGTTATTGACTTGGAGTTCAATTACGTCTGCTAAGGGAACCTAAGCTTGTGGGTAATTTATTTTCTTTTTCAACAACCAGCATAAGTGGTGAACAAAGTTCTATAACCAATTATTTCACTGTAACATATAGATTATAGAGAACGACGCCCACTTGACTAGATTGTGTAGATTTATTGGTGTTTTAGGCCAAATTGTGTAGCGTTACACACGGGCAAATAAATTTGTGTACCGATAGTCAAAAAATATCAGGATATGGTGAATCAGTGGGATGCAATGTTACCTTGTTGAAATTGGTCTGCAGACCACCGGGTGATGAGAATACCAATGCCTTCTATCAATGCAAGCAACACACCCCCTATAACAGACAGGAAAAATACATTGATGGCTTAATATAAAATGCAAAGCTATACACCAATTTCGTAACCTTTTGTATATATTGTGGAAGATTATGACCAAGTAAAAAATATTTATATCAACCATCTACAGGTCTAAGTACTTATCAGGCAAGACACATTGCCAGTGAGAGAGCCAAACTTAGAATTATAACAAAAATTAGAATGTCAAAAACCTCTGAGAGGAAAGTGGTTTAAACGAAGCGAGTAACTCACCTATAACGGCAGATCCAGCCATAGCTGCGTAACCATCTACAAGAAACAGTTCCCAAGTTAGATAACATAAAAGGTTACATTATCTTACCCGGTATTATTTATTTTTTATATCGGCATAACAGCCATTTTATTGGTATATAAAATGGTATATAAAAGGTCATCACTAAATAGTTGGGTACATTAGCTGTAGAAGAAGTTAAGGAGGCATTACTCTTTTTACATAATTTTAGTAAAGCATACAGAAATGTTATAAGATTTAACCAGGGATACTGTAAAAGTGCAGCTTACTTCTGACTGACAAGATGGCACCTGTGGCAGCACCACTACAGATGGAGTTCCATGGGTCTTCCTTTTTTCTTACATATACCAATGAGCAGTCTATGGCTGAGAATAAGCCACCCCATACAGCAAAGTTTCCTGTAATGCAAACATTGCAAAGATTTTATGGCTGGTCCAATGTTGGAACAAAGATGAAATAAATTGTGTGTTTTCGTGCAAAATCGCACCTACCGTATTTACCGGTAGTACTTTTTGTTACAAGGGTATTATCCTTATTTCTCCTTTATTTTAAATGTAAAAATATGAAATATTCATACTTGAAAGGAATGTTTGCAAAGGAGCATAGTAAATATTTACTGTTTCAGAATAGATGTAAATGAGCATGGTAAATATTTACTGTGATGGAATATATGTAAATCAAACAATTGCCCCATTCCTTACCTCCTGTGATGGGAGCACGGGCCTTGACTGTCACTAAACTGCCTAGCAATCGTCTGTAGTTACCCTGGAGGAGTCAAAATTAAGGTTGTAATATTTGTATTAAAAAAAAAACATTTAAGCACATGAAAATTCTGACATATACTTTTAACTGTGTTGCATTGTAAGGTGTATTGGTTTGTAGTTGTGCGTAAAGACAAAACGAAATTCCAGCTTATAGAATTGCTGCTGCAGGCCCCTGGTGTATGATAGAACTGCCAGTGGTAACATGTTTTCATAAATAGCCATGCCTTACCAGGTACCGATACTAGGTGTTCTACAGTAATCATGCGGCCAGCAAGATAAACATGGGACAGCACTATTAGTTATCAGGTAGCCAACACACCATCTTTGTGTAACAACACTTCTGCAGTAGTCCAGGTCTGGCGTTTTTAAGGGATCTAACACAAATAGATTTATTTCATAAAAGTCAAATTCGGCAGTCACATAATTCCATAACCGCATCATTTAAGTTTGTTCAAATATATTATGTCATGTAATTTTACTTACACTTGGGGCATTTCTAAACCCTTTAATTGAATGGAAGACTGTTCCACCTATTGCTCCCATTGCAAAGGCACCTCCACAATCATCAACAATTCGCCATGGGCTGCAAATTAAATGAAAGAACAGATTGATGAAAGAGTGCAATAAAGCAGAAAATCCATTGCTCTGTTTTACCACTGAATACAAATGATGCCCTAAAAATATGTGCATTAAATGCCAGGGCATATTGTAACGGCAATCCCCTCTACTTCTGGATAACCAGAATGTGTAAGGGATTCACCGTTTCCAAGCGTATAAGGGTGAGCACTAAAAACGCCAAACAATTAGATTTTACCAATTAATCTTTATTCGGTGACACACATCAGCTCGCTTAATTACGTCAGGATCAAGCAGCACAACCGCCAACTTGGGGAGAACTCACCCTCGTCGGGATAACACACACACAATTCACACCCCCAACTTGGGGAACACTCACCCTCGTTGGGAAAACAGACACACCATTCACACCGCCAACTTGGGGAACACTCACCCTCATTGGGAAAACAGACACACCATTTACACCGCCAACTAGGGGAACACTCACCCTCGTTGGGAAAACAGACACACCATTCACACCGCCAACTTGGGGAACACTCACCCTCGTTGGGAAAACAGACACACCATTCACACCGGCAACTCGGGGAAAACTCTCCCTCGTCGGGATAACAGACACACCATTCACACCACCAACTTGGGGAAAACTCACCCTCGTCGGGATAACAGACACACCGATGATGGCTTAATAATATACTGGCAGTAGTATTTACACTCATTTACATGGTTTCACTGGTTTCCATATTTACTAAGGCTAAGGTAAATAGCGCTCTTTTAATACTCGGGGTTGGGCCCACTAACAGTGCAACCACAAGAACAGACCCGGACCCCAGGAATGTCACGTCTGTCGTAGATCCGTTCGTCCCGGCGGAGCACTAAATCATAACACCCCCTTTTAAGTTAGTCACTAGACTTTCATGAATAAATCTGACACCCAGGATCATATTGAAATCTGTTCGGCCAGCCCCAAGAATGAACATCTGTAGTAGGCCAAACCGAGCAGAGAATCAACAGTCTCTTGGAAAATCAGGACTTTAAATGTAACATAACCAAGCTATTCTAGCATTTCTGTCATAGACGGGAAAACCACCGTCGGTACAGAACGATCTTCATCTACTGACCCATTAAATCACAGGCTCGGGGAAACCGCCCGTCTAGCCCGGAACTTAAAGAACGTTAGCACCTGTGGGAAACCACCACCACATTCGTACTGCCTGTTCTTAACTAAAGCGAGTACCTGTGGGAAACCACCACGTTCGTACTGACGCGGCACTTCTCCGCGCTCCTTATATAGGGGACGGAAAACCCATGAACCCACCACCCGTGGGTTTGAAAACCCACCACTCGTGGGTTTGCATTCCAACCGCTTGTGGGTTTCCCTTCCCACCGCTTGTGGGTTTGGCCTAGCTGGCCGTAACTTCCTCTAATCATCTTGAATATCATATTATTATAAATTCAATAAGATTTGTCTCTTTATGGCATTCCTCTGGGCTGACATCGACTGCATGTTTCGGAAGTTGATCTACTGGTAGCGTGGTATCAATTTCAGGCCACATTGGACGTGATAGTCTCCGGTTTTGACTTCTATGATCAAATGTATTGCCTAAATCTCACGGAGCAAACACATGGTTTCCAGGTGCACTATGTAAAGTCAGATGCGATCGTGCAGGTTTAGGTTTTCTTGCAACTGTTGGGTTCCTTTGCCGTATTGTGGACCACTCGTGTGTTAGAAATGGGTGGCACGGCACCATTTTGTTTCATCCGGCACCATTTCGTTTCAATATTGATCATAATCATCCAAATAAGGACATTGTTACCATTTTTTTACCTTTACACATATGCTTACATCTATGTTGTACAGAGCATGCAGAGATATTTTTCCAAAAGATCTTGAAAATCATAATGTTGGTGGAAACCTGCTGTTAGAGCAGCACAATAGAAGAGTCTAATATCACACACAGCCAATATGGGGGGGGGGGGGGCACACTTTTTGTGAGTGAAACATAATATCACAATATCTGTGATGGTCAATGTCAAAGATTGATTAGTCGAAAATCATACCTGTGGATATGTGTGCAGCAACAACTGTCTAACATGGCCCTGGGACTAGCTACAGCTAGTGTTATAGTCACCAAGGAAACTCCAGAATTTTTTTACAGTACCAGATCAGCACCAAATCTATGCATATTCCTATGCATATGCTTATGAACTGAGCAAAGTCAGAACAAAAAAAGTCTGATCTTTAGTTTGATTCCTATCTTCACAATACATGACCTGCCATACTATTTAATAAGTAAAGGTCATCCTGCCATCCTATTGGTTCAAAATCCAGGTCAAGTTGGAAAAGACTTACACATCATTTGATGAGGGTACAGAGGTTGAATGCAATGGTCAGGGGGTATAGTAGTTGAACTGCTGTACCCACTTTTGCAGGAGGCGTTTGCTTTTGTGCAATGAACCCAAATTTCACCTCAAATGACACTAAACTGAAATTCAAGTTCACTCTGGGTAACTTTAGGTATGTGTCTATGTTTAGAAACAGAGTTATAAAATGTTACAGAGGAATTCGAACCTACAAGCGCTCACAGAGAGGAAATAGTAATGTCCAGTGATGTCACAATAAACAAGGAGTGGTGCCATCAAGCTGATTGGCTGCTTCGAAGTGCAAGAATGCAACATTTGCCTATATTTTAATTGCAAGTATCTCAGAAAATGTGAGTTGGTATACACTTATTTCGACCAGACTTTCATACTGAGAGTGTTTTTTTTACACAAATCATGTAAATTTCACTATCTGGAGAGTTTCTGTGGCAACAATGAATTACCTATGACAGAGTGTGCCGCTGTTGTCTGTAAGTTCAAAGGGAGTGGAGAGTGGAGAGGAGGGGGTTTGATAGCTAAAAGATTAATTTACATAAAAATGTGCTATTTATCTCCAGTGTGCCTCCAGATAATTCAGAATTTCCTAATGCCAAATTCATGCCAAATGCCAAATAGATCTATATACTGGGTGCAAACATATTTAAATATGCTGTACCATCATTCACGCATTCACACCGTATGGCAATCCATTCATAACAGCCTCAACCCTCAGAAGCCAGGTGTTATACCCTGATATACTCGGTGTCACTTGCAATCCATTCATCCAGCCATCTCAATGCCCAGCGGCTCAGTGATTAACACCTAGCCCTCGTCTATCGTAATCCCCATGCGACCTGGGCATGCCTCCACCCCTTCAAACATGACCACCAAACCCCCCACACCGTACCCCCGGCACCAAGGCAAACCCCTCCCCCTCCCCCATCCCGCCCCTTCCTAGCGGCCGAAATGTCCAGCGGCCGAAACATCCAGCGGCCCAAGTTACAGTAGGCATACAGACTATTACAGTACACCGAATTAGACTAAGTCTTATATCTGTCTAATTTCAATTTGATCTCTGCTTCACTTCAGTGCTAAAGTTCGCCTCTTTTACACCTTAAACAGCATTTAAATATTCCCTGATTCCACTCAACAACCTAATAACCAACGATTATACTTATTGCATTTTGAAGCAAGGGACAGCAACAAGGTACGAGATTTCGTCAGTCGCCAACCGTGTCTGTGACCGGAAAATGGAAGTGACAGGCCTCACGTCCTCTGACACTCTGTGACCTCGTCATGTTGCGTTAGTTACGCAAGGCAAAGCGAGTGTAGGGACGCCACAGTTTATACCGATAACATATAAACGACGAGATTCGAGTATGGCAATCATATTACTGCAGTGTAAGCGAAAGTTAAATTGCTCAATTAATTCTAAATTCACAATAACACCTCACCAGGGTTCACGTGCGTATTCCTCCATCTTGGACAGTTGTCTCAGCACGCATGCGCGAACACTTTGACGGTCATCATGTCCCACATCGGCGGAACCAGAATCGTAGACCAACCTCTGCCACAGACAGCTTTTAGCCAATCCAGTCTCTCCATTTATATGTCTCTGACTGAGTACGAAAGCGCAGTAATATCATTTGTTCTCGTTGCGTCCCGCAGGATGGAGTAT
This sequence comes from Arenicola marina, assembly GCA_964019135.1. Classification (NCBI taxonomy): domain Eukaryota; kingdom Metazoa; phylum Annelida; class Polychaeta; family Arenicolidae; genus Arenicola; species Arenicola marina. The sequence continues at coordinate 3,744,368 of OZ025248.1, read as the reverse complement.
GCATTCACTTAATAAGAAGTTCCAACTTATGTAATTCGCTCCAATTACTGACTAACTGAGTGTTGAAAATAAGGCAATTATAAGTTGCACTGGTCCAAAATGTAACTAAAATTTTAGTTGGACTTGTTAGATACCTTCTTGGTCTTGATATTCTCTACATCACGGTATGCACATGACACACTGATTTGCAGCGCGTGTGGTAGTATGCAAGTATGGTAGTCGCAAGTGAGACTTTTGTGGCTGTATTATATTTCACGAACGCAGTTTCGCCGACTATACGGGCTCGTTCGACTAAAGTTACCATATATAAATGATGGCGATGCTAAGCCCTGTAGCCGGCTAAACTGCGTTCGTTTAGCAGGCGCCAGGATTGGCGTGATAGGCTATTGTATAAAGATAGATGTATAGGGTGTGCAATAAATTAAAGAGCGTGTTTTTTTGTTTTTTTTAATCAGAAAAGTTCTTATAGCTATATATAGGCGATTCAGACAAGTCAATCATAAAATTCAAAGATATGTGCATACACATGCATATGTCTATGCCAAGGTTGCCTTGTTTCACTTTTATATGAAGATCTAAATATGATCTTTAATTATGAGTTTGAATATGAGACACAATTACGGGAGTTATATTGCACTACGTGTCTGCGCCACTGCATCCCGATGCGTAAGAACTGATACGTATAGCAGTCGGTATAGGCCTATGTGTGCAGTCGACAGCCGTAAATTGATGGTGGAAGCGACGGCAAAGATCGACGTACAGAGTACATATAATATACTGATTACATTCTTTGGTCACGGTTTGGCAAATAACGAAACAACAATTTCATTCTAGAAGTTGCATGACGTTAATTTACATTTAAATAACGTCGAGGTTCAACTATTCCTGACCCCCCCCCCCCCCCACACACACACACCCCCGGGGGGAAAAAACCTTTTATAATCTAATCTAAATAGTTCACATTTTCAACGAAATCTAAATTACTTTTTAGCACTTCCTTTTCATACTGGTTCTGACCACTAATCACTTGAATAGTCTGAATAAATATACATCAATATATACGTCATTATTCAAATTAGAGATCCAAAGTAGATGACAGTGTTTTTCGGGTTTGGATGGGTCGGGCCTGGATGGCGGGTACGTGGGGGGAATGTGGCAGGTGGGGGGGGGGGGTCGAAAGTGTTGCAAGTGCAGTTTCTATGGAAAAGGCTCGACCTAATTATAAGTATTTTTTATTTATGTTCACTAGTTTTAAGATATTTAATGATAACTTAATATATATGTTTAGGCCAATATTAACGCCTATGTTGGTGTTATGGTAGGCCACAACGTGCTTCGACGACAACAAATATCCCTATATTTTACCATTGAGATTTTTTTTTTCGCTAATAATAACCCACCCGTTTGTCTCTCCTCTCTCTAGTGCAGTCATTGATTGAGGTCAACTTTGATGTGCGGTTTGTACGTGTGTCCCCGGGAGAGGGTATTTACTACATTGCTGGGTTTGGGGGATTGCGCGATAAAGGCCTATCTTTTTCCCCGCCAGAATCCGCTCGGTCGGGGCGTTTTATCACCAAAATCCGCTCTATGAACGCGCATTTTCGTCGCTGTGAGGAACGAGCTCCCTCTACTGGCAGAGTGACTACCGGGCATTATTTGCGGTATTTAGTTTTCGTGTTTGGTTGTAGCCTTGACCTTGGAGGCTTTCGGATCGCGGGAAAAACAATTCTTATACAAGATATCGGGATATCCATCTTTTTGGTCGTAGATATAATATTCATCATATCGGATAACTGAGCATTAATTTCCGGCGTAATGGGAGGACTAGGTGATCCTTCGGATTGGCCAGAACAACTTTCTGAATTGCGAGTAGGTTTTGGTTTGTTCGAATGCCTATGCAGAAATTAGTAGAATGGCCCGGCGGTAGCCATGAATCCATAGCTATGGTTGAAGAATCATAGCCATGTAGCATTGGGCGCATTTCTTTGGGCCAGGTTCGGTATCCCGCCCCGGGCCCGCAACACGTGACAGGGAACTTCTGAGTATGCCGATAGGGATATGTGCACATTAACAGATTAAGGCACTGGAACCAACCTACTCTCATCACCTTTCAATCAGCCGCCATCTTCTCCCTAAATGGGCCGAATGCCCCGTGCTGTTTAGAACGGGGCATATCGGCATACCGAATGCATGCGCGCGCACACATACCAGGGTGAAAGAAGTGTTGGGCGGTGAACCGATGCGTAAACCGTAGGAATACACCGGTCCGGAAACATCCGGGGTACCAAAAAAATGCGCCCATTCTATAGTGAGAAATTAACTTCACATGACAAATTGAGTTGTTTAAGTACAGCTATCATAATTAGTTTCAACAATATAAAAGTACTTTTCTACATATAATTACTGATGTATGAACTCTTCCAAAGTTGTTGAACTCTTCAAAAGGAGCCATAATTGCCTACTGGCATAAAAATGGACAATAACCTACCACCATTTTTTTTACAGGAAGTTGATCACTGCACATGTGCAAGGTCATTACATGATAGTATAAGCCATGTTAATTAGTTCATTGTTCAGGACCCAGTCATTGGGTCAGTGAAAACACATGTTTTCATATGAATTTCTGGTGACAGACTGGAATATCTTTGCCTTTCAAGAAAGGCTACTTGTGTGATTAGTCATTACACTTGTCAAGAAGTAATAAGAAAAGGATTAAGGTTTGTTTCTGTTATAAAACTTTTCCCACAGCAAAGGAGAATCAGTGTTACACTTGCTCAAAGTCAAACAACCCTGAAATGGGGTTGTTCTAGACCAGAATTTTACTATGGAATGCGACTAGGCTATGTTTCAGCCTACACAGCCTAGGGTTCTGGGCTACCCCGGCGGTAACCTGGCCTGGGTTGAGTTGCGGAGCACGGTCGATCGCGCGCCTCAGCGAGAGTAGTCCCGCATTATAATATTCCATTCTGGACAATGATTCTTCTAAAATACGTGGGGATAACCTGTAAATATCGTTGCATAATAATGTTATCCATTATTTATCAATATTTTACACTATTTAGAGTGGGCTGTTATTCCAAATTAGGGTTAATTATTTAGTGGATATGCCTGCAACAAATTGTTCACGGAGGTCGATCGTGCTCAGCAACTCAACCCAACTCAACTCAGCTCAGCAACTCAACCCAATATGAGACAGTTGTTGCTCGGCACAACAGTCTCATGTCCGCATGAAGAAAATGAGGGTGTAAGATTTGTTTTTGTGGGCGACTAAGTGTTGTTAACCGCATGATCCATCAAACCTTTATCATTTTGTACTCTGATACCTAAACTTCATATTTACCACAAAACCCACATGCATATGAACTAACAAAGTATCGCATTACTATCAAGTCGGTTGAAATGAGACTTTCTTGTTGTTTATTGCGCCATTTCGTATTTGGTCATTCTTAACCAGCGACTTTCCCCAGAAAAGTCACATGCTCCAACAATTGTTCGCGAAAATATGACTGCAACAATCTTGTATTGATACATTTTCTTGATGTCAGAAGATAGAACAAGGTATATAGAATAAGTAAGCACTATTATTGTATGCGCCCACATTATAATAAAAGCTACAGTCGATTCCCCACTACTGTTGAAGGATGTTAACATTGTTACCATTGTGCCCCTAGAGAAGCAGGCTTGCCTGGGGGCACTTGCGCCAAAGGTGCAGGTAGCCCTGGTACATGCCTTTCTGACCACGCCCGTGAACGTAGCAAGGATGAGAGCCATGCCGCTCACCAGGCCTAAAAGTAGAAATTGCGGACTGGTGGCTCAACGTCGTAACAGAATAAATATCCAGCGCCTACCCATCAAATTGTTCCATTAGGTTCCTGAAGCTTTTATGACTTTCGTCGGACACTCATTTCTTTGGTCGGTAGTGTATTTTCTTGTAATCTGGGCAATTTGTGTGCTCTCTCGCTTCGTTTTCTATGCTGGGGTCATTGGCGATGTGGCGCATGGATAGCGCACACTCAGCTAACTTTGCCAAATTGAGATGTTAATGTAAGAAAATGGTTTTTCCAGTGTCTAAATATAGCCTGAATGATGGGGAAATGTATGTGTCATCACAGTGATTTTGATGGTATGCTAGTATGAGTCCCAGTGTCCCAGAGCTCCAGAAAATTATGGGAAATCCAGAAAATTATGGGACATTAATTTAAATGAAATGTTGCATAGTCTGCTCACTATATATTTACAATGCATCACCATGTCCCCTCACAGCTCAATGAAATGCGTCATTTGAATTTTTTGTCAAATCACTGTCATCATGCAGCTGAGTATTTATTAGGTTATCCCTTGGCGACAAGATTTGTGATTAAAAGTTGTTGTGTGGCAACTTATTATGGAAGCCTGGACTTATTTAAATGCCACTGAGAAGTTAACAATAACCTAAAGGGAGCTGTATTGCTAACATATGGATACTTGTTGAAGAAACTAACATGTGGTTCTTGAATTGCTCAAATTTGTGTAATCCATGCATTGTGACATCTGCTAGGTGTCCTACCTCTATGGCTGGGGCAGGGGTTAGGATGATGATTACCGGTACTCTGTTATCAGGTAACTGAAAGATACATGTAAATCCTTTTAGGGGTAATCTCCTGAAGCTTTGTAGTTTCAATGCAAATGTGTTTTTTTTATCTGTTGCAGGCATTAGACAACTTGCTACGATGTCCGATATGCTATGAATATATGCAAACAGCAATGATAGTGCCTAAGTGCTCTCACAATTGTAAGTACCGTAATTTCCGCGGTATAAGTCGCACCCGCCGATTTTGAGAAATATTGAGACTTGAGTCGTATATAAGTCGCACCGGTGTATAAGTCGCACCTTCGGTGTTAGATTTGCCCCCGCACTGTGTGCATGACGCCGCGGTTGAAATAGCGTTATGTTATGGAAAAGATTTATTTGTGAATGCAGACAACATATTAAGCATGGCAATGGGTGGATCCCAAAAGACTTGGCCAATGTCTTAGGGTGACAAGTTACTTCCTGTGCTAATGTTTGTTGTCAAACACCGGCTTAACACCCTGCGGATTAGGCTTGTTTATAAAGGTCATTGACGCATCGCGTGGTCAGCGAAGCCGTGTTGCATTAGTAGGGGGGTGAGGAGTGGAGTCAGGGGTCTATCGTCATCGTTGGCAGGGTGCCCAATTCTGACTTGACTCGTAGAGTGGCGGGGCAGGGTTCGGGAAGCGGCAGTCGATGGTGTGACTTGATACAGCTGCTGTCTTATACTAAGTGGGCCAGACGGAAACTTGATACAGTGTCGGCGCGACCGGGCAGTGGAACCACGCCGGGCTACTTGGCTACTTGGCCCCTTCAGCCGGATAGGTGTATGATAGGCGGAGACGGTGCATCGGCGACTTGCCAAGTTGTTCGAGGAGGTGGTGGGGGGGGGGGTCCCCAAGAGACTAACTTCGACTTAGGCCATAAATAAGTCGCACCGGTGTATAAGTTGCACCCCTCAGCCGCGAGGAAAAAAGGTGCGACTTATACACCGGAAATCACGGTATGTTATCCACCAATTTGTAGCCTTAGAAAGAAATTTTAGAGATGAAGAAATGAAATTTTGTAATGAAGAATAAAAGTTGTGTCTATCAGAGAGGTTATCTACTGAGGACTTTTCTAATTATTTTAGGTCTATATTATAGGTACATGTATTAATATTTTAGATACCCGGTAATGCTCCTTTTTGTTTGGTCAGATTGTTCCCTATGCATCAGAAAATATGCTGGATACAAATCACAATGCCCAACCTGCTTAGAGGTATGTGCCTGAACAGAACTTACCGCGATGGGGTCTGCTAGTTATCACCTGGTTCCCAGTAAAAACATTATACTGGTGCACCAAATATCCAATTTAATGGGAACGCATGGTAACTTTTTAACTAACAATACAAGATTGACAGGAGTCACAAGTTTGTTGCAGCAAAAAATATGATCATATAGGAGTTATCCATTTATGGTCCATTTACTGGACTGGCCTTGTTAGTGTTCACTTTTTAAGAAAGATCTTACCGTAACTAGTTTAGCAATATATGTCTACCGTAATACTAACCGATGTTATTTTCTGTGATAGTGCTTTGTGTAAAATGACAGCAATATATGTTTAATTGCAATATTTTTGAGGTTATTAATTTATTGATAATACTGTTACCTATACCAAAGATAAATAATTCTCCTATATATGGTAGTTAACTTGTAGGGTTGACATACTAATGAAAACCTTTCTCAAAATGAATAAATATGGTCAGCAACTATGACATGAACAACACATTGGTCAAGATCTCTTACCTTCTGAAGAACAATGCATAAATTAATATGATAAATTGTGTTTAGAGTGTTTCAGAACCTGAGCTGTGTAATAACAGAACTTTGGATGAAATTATCAAGAATTTTGGTGAAGTCCGGTAAGTGCTTATGTTTGCGCTTACTTTCTATTTGGTTTCTTTCCGAGTGTGCAAAGTTACCTCTACTTAGATATAAAAACTTAACGGAATAAATCGTGTCCCCCCCCCCCCCCCTTTGAATATACTGTATGATTGTAGCTGTACTTATTGTCACCGTGTTAATATTCTATGCTATAAACCGTTCCATCCGTGAAGATAATTTAAGGTGCACCCGTTTATGTATTTCTTGTTATTTTTCCTCTTCATAGGACCAAGCTTCTCGAGATTGTTCGCGGTACTCCTCTGACAGAGGCTCAGCGGACAAATGTCGACGAGGAGAAACCAGGAGTGTCTGGCGGACATGGTAGTGGTTCACGGGCAGACGCCTCATCCAGGCCACTGCGTAAGGCGGCGAGGCACAGGCTGGTGATATGTGACAGCGAGGAAGAGGGTGACATTCAAGGTCATGACCCGGATTATGAGGACGAGAAGGATGTGTTCATCACTGGGACATCGCCTGGTAGTTTGGCAACGAACAAATCTGCGTCGGTGAAGAGACGCTCGTTGACCGAAGGAAGGAAATTCAGTAAAATTAGCGCCGTGTCGCCGGCACGCTGCTTGGAGCCAGCACCAGAGAGTGGCAAGACGAAGGCGCCTTTAAGTGGCATGTTCGGACAGTCAGAGAGCGGAATAAAGACACCAGATAAGCACTGCACAACGCCTGCACGCGAAAAATCTTCGGGGTTGCTGCTGAATTATTCTACACCGCTGGGCAAGCCTTCACCACGCAGTGGAAGTCCGCTCGTTTCTCCGCCTGCAACCCCGGATGTGAATGCGAATAAAGGTAATCTGATTAGGAGATCTGCCATTCCGTGAAATATATCTTAAATATAGCATGCATCTGCAATTTGATGATAGCTTTGATCGAAACGATATCTATAGTTAGCATGACGTAAACAGGGAGTGATCCATGTTCAAAGATCGATCAAAGCTGATCCAAAGTCTTTACTTTCGACTTTATTACAACTCAATTAAGCTCATTTGCAGGATCGAACTGCTTGTTTCAACCAAACTGTTTTATATTTGGTTCGATATTTTCCAGTCGATTGTCCAGTTTGTGGAGTGGGCATCCCTCAGCGAAATATTAACCTGCACCTGGACACATGCCTCACAAGCGGTGAAAAGAAAAATGCACTCAGAAAGTAAGAATTTGGCAAATTCTGATATCCAATTTATTCTACCGATTATTAACACGGGATAGTACTTTGGTAGATATTGCTTGCCTAAGCACCCACCGGCATTCAACCGTCCGGCTCTTGTTCTAAATATTAAATAAGATTCCTATGGCGCTTAATTAGGTACTGCTATGAAATGTATCTATTTTCCTTCCAGTAAAGTGGCGCCAAAGAGAAAGGCAATGCCGAAGTTAGTGTACAGCTTGATTAAGGATGGCGACCTGCGGAAGAAGTTGGCTAAGATTGGTCTCCCGACTCAGGGTGACAGACAGGTTAGGGATGCCCTCACAATGTTTAGTAGAACAGAATGGTGTTTACTGCACAAACTGTAAATAGGACTGGGAAAATATTGTGACACCTTCGCTGAAGGTATTATCTGATCGTGTTAGGGTTAAAAAAAATACACTAGGAGTAGCTTTTGATGTTTAACTTTCGTTTTGATTCTTTTTTAGGCGCTTATCAAACGCCATCAGGAGTTCACATTGATTTACAACTCCCAGTGCGATGCCTTGGAACCTAAATCTGGTGGGTTAACAATGTACTTCATATGTGCGTGACCAAAACCGGTTCGAAAAATTGAGCGGTTCCTCTTTGTAGACATTATGCATTTGGTCATACCTTAACTAAACAAAGATACACAAAAGTATGTTTAGGTTACATGTAACCCATTTTTATTTGGCATTTTAGATCAAAATTACTTATATATTCTAGCAATATTTCGTTTCTTCTGTGTTACAGAAGAAAAATGTATAGAAATATAAACGTTTGATCTTCAATAATATAACATGTTTGCAAACATATTTACAAACATATTTACAAACTTGTTGAAGTTGCTAATGTGGAAGTTAATTCTCCTTTGTCTTTAGCGGAGGATATTATCAAAGAAATGACAAGCGCCAAGAAGAAGGTGAACCAGCTGCCGACCCTAAACACCAATCAAGCGGTCAGTATCTCCGTCCTATTTAGCACCAGCTGCCGACCCTAAACACCAATCAAGCGGTCAGTATCTCCGTCCTATTTAGCACCAGCTGCCAACCCGAAACGCCAATCAAGCGGTCAGTATCTCCGTCCTATTTAGCACCAGCTGCCAACCCGAAACGCCAATCAAGCGGTCAGTATCTCCGTCCTATTTAGCACCAGCTGCCAACCCGAAACGCCAATCAAGCGGTCAGTATCTCCGTCCTATTTAGCACGAACTAATCACCAATTATTTAACCGCAGGCCAAACGCCATGGTGTTACATCAATACCTCTCGTTAAAACAATTTTGTTTGCTGATAATATGTTTTTCTTTTTACCTTTAGTCTAAGGGGTTAGCTGTATAACATTAATGAACTTACCATTGACACTCATATATGTAATGCGAATATTTATGAGGCAGTACTTAACTTCGCGCTTGAAATATCTTCCTCAGTGCTTTCCGTAGTCTTGATGATCTCTGATGATCGTTATTTTCTGGTTGTAGAAGATGGTGTTGCCGAAAGGTGCCACGACCGAGCAAGTTGAGAAGGCACAGGAAGAATATGGTACCTTTTTCTTGTATGGCCTGCATTTGCTGTCTATTACTTCTGTTTCTTATTGATCAGTTGTACTAAAGGTACTTTCTGCTATAAAGCTTGTATAGCATTTCGATTGTGGTACTTTGGTACACTGCATTAAATTTAATGCAGCGTTCTTCATAATTAGTATGTTGAATGCCCTGTTTACTTTATTTTTAATATCATTCAACGTCTCCGTGTAGAATAATTTGGGTTTGAAATCATGTGTTTTCTCCTCAGAAACTAAACACAAGTCACAGTTCAATCAGCTGATCGCAGAGACAAGGAAGAGAATGAAACAAACCAAGACAATGCAAGTCTCTTGCAATGAGGCACCTCCCTGTCTGATTAAAGTCCCAAGTCTGAACAGCCCTTGTTCATCTCTTGCCTCGCCGCCTAGACTCGTCCACTGTGGCGAAGCGCCGCCTTGTGAGACTCCAATGAGGCTTGTAACGGATGACGCTGATCCTAGCGGCCAAACGACGTCGTCACTGGCCCTGGAGCACGCTGGGGACGGCACGGTTGACGCCGTCGACGGAGGTCGGGAGGTTGAATCGGATAGCCGCCCAACAGGGCTTTATCTGGCGAGTGCAGACATGACGTTGCCATTAAACCACGTGATGAGTACGTGCGACGGTGGCGACGATACGGTGTCTCCTGATTTGGCCTCTTCGCCGACGTTTCCCGCGGGCAGCGGACGCGGCTGTGCAACTGTGACGTCAGTCGTGGGATTTACGGGTCTGGTGACAAAGACGACCATGCAGTCTGGCAGCGAGGAATCATGGCAGAAAGACACTGATTGTGATCACACTGATGGAAAGCTACTCAGTAAAAATGAACTTTGCCATGACATGCAGCCACACCATGATGGCGAGACACGGCCATTGAGCGACGAGAACGCACGGCCAAAGAGCGATGAGGTCACACAGCCTTTGAGCGAGGAGGACGCACGGCCAATGAGTGATGACGACACACAGCCAATGAGCGATGAGGACACACAGCCAATGAGTGATGACGACACACGGCCACCGCCAGGCGACGACACAAGAGCGCATGGCACCCATGACGTCACCGCGGATCAGTTGGCTACCCATGTTACGACGGCCGTTGTTCCTGGCGACCAAGACGCCGGCGACATTGACTTGTTTTGTGACACCCTTTCAGGTAATCAATGACGGCAATATAAAGGTAATAATGCGAAAGCTAATGAACGCTAAACCCAATATTTTGGCACTTATTTTTATCTCATTGCTTCATCCTGGAAGTTGTACGTTATAAAATGTATGGTAAAACAAAAAGGGTGGATGTTTCTTACGTATTATGTCGTATTACAAAACAAATCTTAACATTATCTAAGCTGACCGTACTAGAACGTATTTTGTCCTTTATATGATGCGGTTGCGAATCATTTTAATTTTCACGCTCCTGATGTCTGATTTGTGTTTTGTTCTTATTTCTAAAGATGGTAGCAGTGGCGGTGACAGTCCTTCCGTCTTACGTCAGCCCGACGTCCCCTCGACTCCGTCGGTCGCCATGACAACCGTGCCCGCACGGGCTGACGACAGAGTAGAGAGCGGCTGGACCACGAAGGACGATGTACGTACCACATGTGTCGATTTCCTATCCCAGGGGCCATCTTTATGTTTATAATCGCAGCTTACATATGGAAATTGGCCGGTCCGTCTTATAGCTGCCGACGTCGTGATGGTTGTGGCCGTCATGGCGTGTCTATTCCCGTTGTCATTTATTTAATTGGTATGTCAGTATTTCATTTCTGTGCCTACCCTGGAATATTTTGATGGAACATTTAACGTTCGGCTATTTGATTTCATTGAACTGCTTAAGCAGTATTATCGCATGTCGTGCTCGGTGTTCAGTTGGGAATGTTCGGCTTTCACCAGTTTGTACTCGTCTTTCAGTCAGTTGGGAATGTTCGGCTTTCACCAGTTTGTACTCGTCTTTCAGTCAAACAGTCGCTTCAGCGGTTCACTCCAACTCACTCAGCGGTCATGTTCCGGCTCACAGCCACCAGGGGGCGCGTCCAACCTGAGGTAAGTCACATCGTCCTCTGGGCGAACGCTCGGTCAAACAACTATGTAGGTATGTAATAATAATGACTTTATAAGTATTTTTGTTTAAAAAACAATTCCACAACATTAAAGGACAAGCGCCCTTCTAGACCTAGGAAACCATTCGGGATAGATTGGCTGCTTTATAGTGGCATTGATGTTGGCATTATGATGTTTAAACTTGTACGTTTCAAAAACCCCCTAATTATGATTTTCCAACGTGATATATTTTCCCATTGCGTTAACAACCTACTCATGTGTTTTTCATGAACTTTGCAGCTCAGACGGCTACTCGGATTGGGCGGGTGTTCTGCCGGACGGTTTTAGGTACCTAGATGAGTGACAATACATATTTTTTTACACTTGTATTGTGGTCATTGTTCAGTATTTAGGAAAATGAATATTTGAAACATGTAAAGAAAAAAAACATATGAATGTGTATTACCAGTGGGGCGCCCATTTACGGACAGGTCTGAATTACGGTGAACGCATTATTACGCTACGTCGGTACGGCCTCAAACCCAATGGCTCGTACGAAGTGCATTGTTTAATTGCGGCCTCTTTTCCCGTTGCCCCCTGAAATTATTTTTTGTGGTTTAAATACCGATTGAATTCGTATTTTTTACTGTACCTCTGCTGCTCCCATTCCAGTTCCGCCTTGGAAAACGCCACCAAGGAAGACAACACGAAGCGGAAGCGGAAGCGCGGAAGACAGGTGGCTGGTGCCGTGTCACGTGAGCCTACGTCACCCGTGCTGGAGGAGCCGAGGAAGCGCCCCAGGGTGGCGGCCACGGGAGCGCGTGACGCGGGGGGTGAGGCAGCGACAGATGACCCCCAGCCCCTTAGCCCCTCTCCACCCACGCTTCACCCCGTTGACCAGAACGCGACCGAGACGCCGATAGAGGCGCTGGAGGGCAGACGCCTGAGTACCCGGCGAGGACGAGGCCGAGGTCGGGGGCGGCGCGGGGGTGGCGGGGACAAAGCGCTCGTGGACCTCACGGGAACCTCCTCGGCCCTGGCGAAGGAAGCTGCAGTCCCCGCCAGGCGCGGGAGGACCAAACGCGCCGCTCCTGTTGCGGTTGCGATGCAGGAAGCCGCTGATGACGTCGACGTGGCTGGCGCGGCTACGGCGGCGCCGCCTGGTGAGGATTGGGAGAACAATCCCGCGGAACGACGGCCTAAACATTCCGCGCAGAAAGCGACGCGAAAAACTACCAGGACACAGCGGAAGTGACTTGTTTCAGTGCATTATTCAGTACCATTAGCTCGAGAATCTCTCAAGGATCAATCGATAAATTTACGACAATCCCTGTAGCTTTAAATCAGTAGAGAATGTATATATCTTTATATCTTCAATGAACAGTTTGGTGAGCCCTTTCTCGTCTAACACTGCCACTTTCCTGTACATTACACGTCGGTCTTCTATGAGGAACATGTCTGGGTTTATCGGCATGACCACAGTGTCCTAGTATCGAGATGAAGGCTGTCATCCATTATCGACATGAAGGCTGTCATCCATTATCGACATGAAGGCTGTCATCCATTATCGACATAACGCTTCCTTAACAAGTCTTCCTTCCCTGTCAGTGTCTTATTACTGACATTGTGCATGTTCTTTATTATCGACATCTGACCTTCAAACCTTTAATGTATCTGATAACAGAAACTCGGCTTCAGTGCAGACACTGCTAGCTTGTATCAAATCAGGTGTCGACTTAACTAGAGATAAATAATATAAGGTTCAGCGATGGTCAACACAGATGCTCACCTTATTGTGATCATTCTGAGTTATACGGGACACCGGTCTCCGTCAACTGAAACTGGGCGTCCGATATTGGCGTAAAGTGTGTAATAAAGTACAATCATGAACCGAGAAATCCTTTGGGTCCCTTGTTATGCTACTAAGCTGGTAATATCGCTCGGTTCATTAGCTCTCTGGGACTTACGGGTTCTCGCCGTGTGGACTCCTCGTACTGACCTCGCTTTGATACACACGACCAGTGCACTAGGCGAAGTCGATGGAACTTTGATCGTCAATTGACCAGAGTAATCCGGTGTTTTTTTTCACAAGAGAGCCGTTTAGTATGATTAAACGTTCCTTGTTGCTATGGAAATATCGACCCTTTATATGATAGATAGAATCGATAGCCTACGCAAAAGGCTTGTTGCCCCGAAGATGCCCGGACATGACAGGTGTTGTGTTTCGTGCCTAAGTTAATGTGGGGGAAATAATGACGTCATGGCGCCCGCGGCACGGTCTAGCGAGATTTATGACAGAACTAATCCTTTATCGGACATTTTACTTGCGCCTTATAAAACATCTGCCGCTACACCATTGCTTCAATGTTGCACCTTTTGTTTTCACACCGTGAATTATAATTGTAAGTGGGCGTTCTTGACGTAATCAAAGTGTATCACCTTGGTAATGGGTAGAATGCTACGGGAAGTTCTCACTCTGGACACTCATTTTAGATTTGTTCTACACAACCAAGTGTCAAGATATCATCGGCACAAAGTAGGTGTAAGACAGGATGAAAGAAAGCTGCTTCGGTCGATTTTGTAGATTTTCAAGGATTCGAGGACTCAAACTCACATTTCGGTGAAATATCAATGACGAGTTTATTTATATAAACAAATTTACATAACTTTTCAAGACCATTACAAATACACTGTTTACAATATTTTCACTTTACTTTTTATACAAATTATGTACAGATTCAAATACCTAGCGTGTGTACAACGTCATCGTTTGACATATGAACAAATAAATAGTTAATTCTGGCAAGTTAATATCCTGCTCGACCGTGGGGTAGATTCGGGCAAACGCATTTATCGCGACGTGAGGAAGACAAATATATGTAACTTGGTGTAGAAGATTAAAGCTAAAATAAGGCTAAGCTAAATCTTTCGACGAATAAATTAAGCAGTGAACTGAGCAAACCACTATTTCAGGTTACTATCAAACCGCGTTTGGTTTTCACACAACATACGTACAGCCAAATATCACGAGGTAGCTCACATGATTGTGAAGTTGTACATAAATGGAACTCGTGCTTAACGGAACTCCTGCTCATAAGTTGCTAAAATTAATTCGTCAAAATTAGAAAAAGAAATTAAAAATACGTGACTTATTTAAGGCAGAACAACTCATATTCGGCTATTGCAAAAGGGTTTTCTTACACGTCTCGGGGTCCATAAAAATGCACATTGATAACAAACGGTTCAGTCACTAATCACATTCGCACACATGCGAGTAAATGCCCATGCGGAGAAGAAGTCCTCTCTCTTGACTGCCGCTGAAGTTCTTGTGCTGTGAATAATGGCGTCCCTCTCCGCGCCTCTCCGGCTCACGCCCTCTTTGACACCAGGCGCCAACGAGAAAGTGGCCCAACGGTTGAGGGAGTTCGAAGCGGAGCGGACGCCATACTCCACACGCTTACTGGAATCCTTCGATACTGGAGACTAAGCTGAACCGATAGCGTACGAAATCGATTCATTAGAACGGTTTGTCTTGTCGATCTCAGATGACATTCCTCAGTTTTTTTTTGAATTCCAGCTCTCTACATAAGTTTCTCACAATTGTTTCCGCTCTTGGTGATCCTCAGAGTTCTCGAGACAACATACGTTCATAACCAAATGGGGTAAAAAGACACGCATACACGCGAATGCTCCCTTTTATCGCCCGACCACGTGGTCCGGATCGGCGTTGAATTCAGTCCGTTGACCGTTGACCAGCAACACATCCCGGCTTTATCGTCGTTCGGCGGCCAATATTTTTACCAACCCCCTTTTCTCCAATAAACACACACACACACACACATTCTTCCTCGCTCCCCACCCCATTCAGTCTGGCTGAGCCGCGTTGTGTCCAGCCGACCATGGAATGCTTGGGGGTGGCGGGAGGGGGTCCTGCCCTGCTATTGTCTCACAGTCTCGATCTCGCAGCACACCCGACTCGCTGCCGTCCGTCGCTCCCGGAGACTCAGATTGCCGCTCGGCGGGATATGTACAGCCGTGAGGGGGGTAGCGGGGGGAGTGCGTGCGCTGGCAGGCACAGCCTTGCGACGTGGCACTGGGGCAGTCTATACAGGGATTGGCGTGAGGCGGCGGGGCGGGGTGGCTGAGGTGGGCGGAGGGGCCCCAGTGAGCGGGGTCCTCCCGGGCTGGCTCCCCGGGTGACGATGACTGGTGCAGGTCTGTGGGGCTCCTCGGAGAGGCACATGGAGCTGAAAGGGAACGGAAAGAATTAATAACAGTGTTTAAAAAGTGTTATCAAACGTTGTGATTGCATCCTCTACACTCCACTACAACACGAGGCCAGCGCGATGGCGGCCTTTGTTAAGGCGAGGAACGGGAAGGAGATTCATAATTGGTCAGCTGTGTGTGTTTGGTGTAGGTTTCCCCTGATGGGGTGTAGCCTTACCGTGGTGGGGTGATGGTGGCAGTGGCGCGGGGGGTGCAGGGTGATGACTTGGCGAGGCCGGTGTGACAGGGCCGCTGGCCGGCGGGGGGAATGTGGCACACGTGAGGTGGGCGTTGGCGGTGCAGGGTGAGGTAGATAGCGGAGCTGAAAAACGTCAAAACGACACTAACAATTAAACACATATTACAAGAATCCAATAACCTGCTCTCAATGGGCATATTAAAATTCATTTTGAATTAATGCAATTTACAGAAGTAAATGTAAAAGATTTAAAGGGCCCAACAATATAATACAATACATTACCCATTCACTTGAATAGGATGGAAGATCTTTGTTGCCAAGATAAGGAGGAGAAACAATTACTTTCAGACACCCCACACCCAGTGTAACGCGCCACCTACCGGCGTAATAACCCGGCGGCCTTGATCCGTGGTGACCGTCGCCTATACAATGGCCTTGACCTTCCTCTGTGACGTAGGCGACGTGCGCGTCCGTCCCCCCGTAAGACAGCGGGTCGTGGTCGCTGTTCGGGAGTGAGGTCTGGGAGGGCAGGGAGGTCTGGGACGGGAGGAAGGTCTGGAGCAGGGTGCTCCGGGTACTGTTGGAGCTCTGCAGGCTGTTTCGGGAGGACGACGAGTTGGTCGCGTCAGATTCGCTCAATTTGCGCAGGCGCCGCAGCAAAGTCAAACTGCTATCTGTAGAACACAAAGGGGAAAACGGCATCAGTACAGAAGTAATATTTAGTGTGACTAGCAATTACAGCGAAATAATAGGTACGCGACATGATGTGAGCATATTCTTTCGTTACGGTATTACCAGGTATCCTTTAAGAAAAACATGTTTTCATGTAACTAGAAAGAGGAGGAGGCGATTGCCGCGCGTCTCACCAGAGGACTCTGCCGGTTGCTGCTCGTCCGAGGTGAGCGGGATCCCCTGGCGGTGGTCGTCGTCGTCGGCGTCACTGGGGAAGATGGCGGCCGTTCTGAGGCGGGACCCCGCGCAGCCGTACCCCCCGTTCACCTCCAGCACCGGGTACTCTGCAAGGGAGGGAGGAAGGGAGGGGGTAGAATTATCGTCACAATCTTAGCCTTTAGTTACACAACAAAACACCGATTCGAGTCGTGTTTCTATGATCGACAAAGAATAATGGATTGCCCAGAGCACGCATTCTTACTACAGCCACAAGGAGGTAAAAGACATGAACAATGCTCGCTTATATACGATTTGTTCACTTTTAGAGTACCTTTAGTCGATTAGTGCAGGATTGATATGCTATCAGTACGTATAATGAACACGTAGATGTTGTACTCACGGGCAAAAGAGGTGGCAAGGTGTGCGGGGTGGAGGGCTCCCCCGGGGCCGGGCGAGCTGCTGTCCCGCTCGGAGGAGCTGTGGTAGGGGGTGCTGGGGATCTCCCCGGGCAGGGTCGTCTCGTCCGTGGGGGTCGAGCTGTACTCCTCGGGCCGCTTGCGGGTCTTGTAGATGATGATGACCCAGATGAGGGAGGTGCCGACCACGCAGCACACCACGGCGATGATGATGATCCCCGTCGTCGTTGTGTGGTCCTCCATGTCCCCCTCCCCGCCGCCAGCACCGCCGCCGCCCTGGAGCTCCGCCTCCCCGGCCATGTCCAGCTCCCCTGGGGACATTCCCGGGCCGATGCCCCCTGGGCCGCCGCGGTCGGGCGTGCGGGGAAGGACGGCCCCGGGGGGCAGGACGGCGAGCAGGGAGGTGCCGCGCTCCGACCCCAGCGAGTTGGACACGTTGCAGGTGTAGGCGCCGGCGTCCGTGGGCTTCGCCTGGACGATGATGAGGAGTTGCTGCATGGCGGCGAAGAAGTGGCGTTCCGTGACCTCGACGGGGGCGCCGTCCTTGAGCCACATGACCCGGGGTTCGGGGGAGCCCGTGACGCGACACTCCAGCACGGTCGTCTCGTCCTGACGCACGTACTTGTCGGCCATGGGGCGCAGAAAGGCCGGCTTCTCTGTCAGGGGGAGAGACGAGCGGGACATTAGGGGACACGTCGGGCAAACAGCTAAGTCAGTCAATGGGGTTAACACGTACTCCGCGACACATTGGTACCGGAGCGATCAACACAATGGAAACAATGGAGAAATAGACGTGTAATGCAGTGGGTTAACATATACTCTTCAACACAATAGTAAATAGACGTGTAACGCAGTGTGTTAACATATACTCCCGTGTTACTATTATCAACAGTAAAGACACGTATGTAACAAACTTCCTTTGTTCCCTTCAACACAATTGTAACTTGATCTTTGTAAGGTATGTATGACTGGGTTGGTGCTTTGAGCCACATTGGTGCACACATGGCCTACAGTGTTACCTCGCGAGGGTCAAGCATCCAGACATCTTAATAAGCCAGTGAAGTCTTCAGTCATACAGGTGGGAATGTACTTAACAAAACTAACATTGACGACGAAGCATCTTTGAGGTGTTTGACCTGTGCACTACATTGAGTAGCATGTGGCACTGACAGACCAGGCAGCAGGGACCTAACATCCCTGCCACAGCAATCTATTGACCGACGACACTCGGCCGCGGAGTGATTCATACGACACCGACCCAGACTGACAGCAGTCTGTGAGGACTCGGCCAGCAAATCAATGATTTCTAATTCATCAATGTCGAGATTATAAATTGCACGATTGATTATATGCTCCAAGTGGCACAGCTACAGCGTCTTGAAAGGTGTTTAGCATGTAAGCTATCAAGTCGACCTCGTGACAGGACCTCAAATAGCGGCGCTTGTCGCGTTCTGCTTTGCCGTGAAAGCGAGGGAAGCACTTAATACAGGATCGACGTTCGTCCAAAAAAGCAGACAATTCGATTATGTATATCCGTGACGAACCGCAATCAAAAAAGTATGCTGACAATATATATGCGAGGGGTGCATTGCCAATCTTTGCAAATCGGTCGAAATGACATTAGTTGTAAAAAGTCGTTGTAAATCTAATCTGATTATACCACTAGGACATACAGGATAATGACAACATACCAAGCACGGTGAGCGTGGCGAGGTTTAACACTAAGACATACCTAGCACGGTGAGCGTGGCGAGGTTTAACACTAAGACGTACCTAGCACGGTGAGCGTGGCGAGGTCTAACCCTAAGACATACCTAGCACGGTGAGCGTGGCGAGGTTTAACACTAAGACATACCTAGCACGGTGAGCGTGGCGAGAATTAACACTAAGACGTACCTAGCACGGTGAGCGTGGCGAGAATTAACACTAAGACGTACCTAGCACGGTGAGCGTGGCGAGGTTTAACACTAAGACATACCTAGCACGGTGAGCGTGGCGAGAATTAACACTAAGACGTACCTAGCACGGTGAGCGTGGCGAGGTTTAACACTAAGACATACCTAGCACGGTGAGCGTGGCGAGGTTTAACACTAAGATGTACCTAGCACGGTGAGCGTGGCGGGGTTTAACACTAAGACATACCTAGCACGGTGAGCGTGGCGAGGTTTAACACTAAGACGTACCTAGCACGGTGAGCGTGGCGAGGTCTAACCCTAAGACATACCTAGCACGGTGAGCGTGGCGGGGTTTAACCCTAAGACATACCTAGCACGGTGAGCGTGGCGAGAATTAACACTAAGACGTACCTAGCACGGTGAGCGTGGCGAGGTTTAACACTAAGACGTACCTAGCACGGTGAGCGTGGCGAGGTTTAACACTAAGACATACCTAGTACGGTGAGCGTGGCGAGAATTAACACTAAGACGTACCTAGCACGGTGAGCGTGGCGAGGTTTAACACTAAGACGTACCTAGCACGGTGAGCGTGGCGAGGTTTAACACTAAGACATACCTAGCACGGTGAGCGTGGCGAGAATTAACACTAAGACATACCTAGCACGGTGAGCGTGGCGAGAATTAACACTAAGACGTACCTAGCACGGTGAGCGTGGCGAGGTTTAACACTAAGACATACCTAGCACGGTGAGTGTGGCGAGGTTTAACACTAAGACATACCTAGCACGGTGAGCGTGGCGAGGTTTAACACTAAGACATACCTAGCACGGTGAGCGTGGCGGGGTTTAACACTAGGACATACCTAGCACGGTGAGCGTGGCGGGGTTTAACCCTAAGACATACCTAGCACGGTGAGCGTGGCGGGGTTTAACCCTAAGACATACCTAGCACGGTGAGCGTGGCGGGGTTTAACCCTAAGACGTACCTAGCACGGTGAGCGTGGCGAGCTTTAACACTAAGACATACCTAGCACGGTGAGCGTGGCGGGGTTTAACCCTAAGACAAACCTAGCACGGTGAGCATGGCGAGGTTTAACACTAAGATATACCTAGCACGGTGAGCGTGGCGGGGTTTAACCCTAAGACATACCTAGCACGGTGAGCGTGGCGAGGTTTAACACTAAGACATACCTAGCACGGTGAGCGTGGCGGGGTTTAACACTAAGACATACCTAGCACGGTGAGCGTGGCGGGGTTTAACCCTAAGACATACCTAGCACGGTGAGCGTGGCGGGGTTTAACCCTAAGACATACCTAGCACGGTGAGCGTGGCGAGGTTTAACACTAAGACATACCTAGCACGGTGAGCGTGGCGAGGTTTAACACTAAGACATACCTAGCACGGTGAGCGTGGCGAGGTTTAACACTAAGACATACCTAGCACGGTGAGCGTGGCGAGGTTTAACACTAAGACATACCTAGCACGGTGAGCGTCGCGTTGGCGATGATGACGCCTACGGCGTTCTTGGCCGTGCAGCTGTAGATTCCCTGGTCGTCAGCCGTCACCTTGGTGATGAAAAAGACGTCGTCGCTAGGGATGACGTGCATTCGGCGTTCCCTGGCGGCCGGGAAGTCCTCGCCGCCGTCCTTCTGCCAGGCGATGACCGGGGCGGGCTGGCCCTCGGCGCTACAGTCCAGCCGCGCCGTCTTCAGCGCGCTCACCGTCCGGTCGTGGGGGGTCTTCGTGAAGGACGGGTACACTGCAAGCGGCAAGCGAGGCCGTCAGACCGGGGTGGTGGGGGGAGGGGAGTGGAGGGCAGGGTGTCCGGTATGTCCGGGTTGGTGTCCGGTATGTCCGGGGTGAAACAATGCCCAGTACAAGCCCGCCAGGAGTACTGTTAAGTCGTTAACATGTAGTGAGGGGTGGTCAACTTAATTTACCTAAATGTTATTATAGCATGTATTGATGCTGTGTTATTGTATTAATATTAACATCGACTGACACTTTTAACACCGTTTCTTGTTTTCTTTTGTTGAATTGCAGTATGGACTAATGAGGTAATAATGCAATGTGTCCATCGAGTAACAAAATAATTTCATACATAACGTCTAGACCCACACGTAGCACTGAGGAGACCAGCGGTCTCTGTAGTCAGACCTACCATTGACGGTGAGCAGGGCGCTGGCGGAGTAGGCTGTCCCCAGCTCGTTCGACACGACACACTTGTACTGGCCCCGGTGTCGGTCCTGCAGGTTGCGCAAGTGCAGCGTGGAGACCAGCTCCACCGTGCGGCCGTCGGCGGCAACACTCTGGGTGGTCTCCGGCTCGCCCTCCTCCAGCTCCTGAGTGAACATACCAGGCGACCGTTAATACGCGAACGGCACTGTGGGTGGATAGGCTGATACTAGGTTGGTAAGGGCGCTGGGGCGTTGGAGAGCAAGGATTAAAAATATCACAAAGAACAGGGCAATACATGTTCAGCAAATTTATCTTTGCCATAGTATATTGCGTCGACAGACAGTTTGTTTATGCATAGTATATACATGTTGTTCAAACAGTATGTCAGAAAACACCAATAACGCTAAAAGGAAGAACAAAATGAGCAGTGCGGCTTACCATGTCGTCCTTCTTCCATTCGACGGTGAGTGGGTACGGACTGCTGCTGACCGCCGAACACGTCAGACTGGCGTCTCCGCCCTTCAGCGCCGCCAGCGTCTCAGGCTGGGTCCGGATTTCGGGCTTCGGCACGTCAACGACGTCTGAACAGGGAACCAGGCAACATCAATTAGCAACCGCAAAGAACGCAAATTAAGAGCGGGTTGAATCCACAATCTACTCCACAATTAAACTACATACCCTACGATCTATCCGCACTTCGTGTCTTGCAAGGGGTCATCCTATTGTCGATAAGTTAAGTACACATTCATGGCGATAATAGGGAGAAAATCCTCGGGCCCCACTCCAGGCGATAATAGGGCAGACAAACTCGGGCCCACTCCAGGCGATAATTGGGAGCAAACCCCAGGGACCCTCGCAGCCACTACTCACTGCAGACGAAGTCCTCGGGGGAGACGTCGACGACGTTGCGTCCCTTGAGGGTGTCCGGGTGGACGCAGCGGGCGGTGACTTCGTCCTGGAAGCCCGCCTCGCGGAGCCAGCCCGCCAGCCAGGACAGCTGACAGTCACACACCAGGTTACTGGTGTTAAGCCGCAGCTCCTGTAATCACCACACAAAACACCGTCAAACACTTGCCATGGAGTTTCAAGGTATATTTACTACCAGTATGTGTCGCTGTGTACGGACGTCAGAAAGTTAATCATTCAGTTTTATCCCAGAAGTACCAGAAATACCGTTGGCTAGTGGTTCGACTGATAACAGCAACGCGAATGTTTTTAATGTACTCCTTGGTTATGATTTGGTTAGGAAGAATGCTTATGTTATGTTCACCTCGGTATTACCTAATGCCAGGTATCAAGTTTCAAGTCCTGGAGAGTACATGCCGCGATAAAACTCATCCCAATTCGTGATATTTTCATCGATTAATCCCATCCATAACCCTTACTTCGGTATTTAGATATCGGCGCGTGGCGCCAATAAGCAGACGACATTTAGACTTCATTCGCTTCATTCTATCAGCAGGTGGCGCCACCAGACGACGTACCTGGAGAGACTGCATGGCTCGGAATGCATCTCTCTGGATGGAGCTGATGGAGTTACTGGACAGGTGCAACTGCTTGAGGTGGTGGAGCCCTTCGAAGGCATGCTTGGCGATGGACTTGATGCGGTTGTTGTCGAGGACGAGGCGGCTTAACAAGCCCAGACCCTCGAACGCCCCAGTCATGTCCTCCACCGTCCACGAGATCTCGTTGTGACTCAGGTCCCTGGGATGGGGAGTGCGAGTGTGTGTGGGTGTGTGGGTGTGTGGGGGGGGGGGCAGTAAGATTTACTAATTATGCTGATATAACTCCAGATCAGAAGCATTAAGCAACACAACGACCACATGGGATCGGCTTTTATGTATGGAATGACACGCCATTCCCCAGTCAAGATAAGGATCAGAGCTAATGTAATAATATACAAAAATATGAAGCTAAATCGTAGTAATAAGTAATATAATATATATAAAATATACTAGATGAAAAGTATTGGTTCATACATCAAAATTTCTTTTAACGGTTTACCTTGCGATATTTTTTTTAAAATAAAAGGGCACGCCGACATCTGCGCGCTGTGCGAAAACAACGCTGTCTGGTGACTTACAGCGTCTGCAGGTTGGTCATGTCCTTGAAGGCCCCAGTCACGACGTAGGAGATCCGGTTGGTGTTCAGGTCAATGTGCTGCAGAGACTCCAACTGGGCGAAGGTGGTGTCCATGATGTGGCTCAGCCGGTTGTTGGAAAGGTCCCTGTGTGAGGAAGGAAGGGGAGAGACAGTGAGTGTGGGTGGCCTCCTTTCATAATAACTAGATCGTCATGGCAACGAGCACGTGTCAGTAACAACAATGAAATCCTTCACACGCCAGCCAGATTTTGTCACCTTGTGTCACCTTGCGTCACCTTGCGTCACCTTGCGTCACCTTGTGTCACCTTGTGATATCTTGTGTCACCTTATGGCGCATGAAGGGTAGATATTTAATCGGCATGAACCACCGAATATTTGGCGTACCTCTCAAACTGGATAAAGATCAATCGGAAGAACCAAGGCAGCGAAAACTGTGTGTTGTTTCCGGAAACGGAGCAGTCACTTAATTTAACCATATGGATTTGTGCAAACACAACATTATAAGATAAGATGTTTTAGTCGATAACATTGCGTAATAGTGTCATGCCTATGTATTGAATGCAATTACCCTAATCTGAATATTATAATAAAAGAAATGCCAGATTTCTGAAGCACTGTAGCGACACGAAAAATGTTGGCGATTACGAACATACGGGTTCTGGGGGATCGGCCTGACCAGGATAACGAGCTTCCCGGACCGGAAGTACATGACCACGCTTCGGACGGGAGGTAGCCGCCAGGGGGCGAGAGCCAGCCAGACGGCTACAGCTGTAGTTGGCGATGTACTGCTTAGCCGAGGCCCGGCAGCCATAGTGGACACAAGCCCCCCAGACATACCAACTAACAAGCCACACTCTACAGCCTCAGACTACAAAGTGATACTCGCCACACCATGGACACCGTTGAAACGTGGCCAAAATAAAATGTGGCGTTAGCGACAATTGTAAACATGCCATTGTACTTTACATGTTGAGTTAGCCGGTTCAGTACACCTTTTTTTGATGGAGCTTTTTCAGTTTCGTATTTTTGTTACGTCGTTCGCTGTGAGGCATCGGGAGATACAATGTGCGACATTAGCATTATTTCACGCCGGAGCCTATTTGGGGAGAAGCGGTCTGTGTCGCCCGCCCTCTGGGGACTATCCCAGCAGCCCACGCCTGAGGTCAACCGCCGGACAGGGACCTCCTAGACCACGATCTCCCAGACAGAACCCAGCATGCGGAAAACTCGCCAGTGTTTTTTGTTTTTTTTGGTGCTGTCGGTTGTCCCTCCGGTCGGCAAGTTTGCTCTCACTCTCAACTCGTGATTTTGGCTACCGATCTGCGTATAGCCTTTAAATAAAAACCACGAGAATTCTTAATCCGCCACAGTTCCGCGGCCAGAGTGCAAATATGAAGTCGCGAAGAGCGCTATAAAGGAGTCATACGTGAAGTGGGGGTCTTACACCTTGTTTTAACAACCGACATGTCTTATCTACATAACACCAGAGTGCCGGGCAGGGAGCGCCGGAAGGAGGGGGGGGGGGGGGGCAGGGGAGGGGGTAAGTGGAGGCGGTTCAGACATATATTACCGTATTTGAATCACGGTCGCACCTTTTATATGGTGATCGTAAGCAACGTGCGATAAGATATATGCATTTGATGGTATTGAAATGTGGGGTGTTGTTGTTGGTCGTATAGCTGGTAAGTGAGTAGGTGGGTGGAAGGGCGGGAGGGAGAGCGGGTTGGTTGGTTTAAAGTGCGGGGCAGGTTATGGAGACAGGTCGAAGGTATGTGTGTAGAGTGTTATTGCGGTGTTGGGGCCAGGCGTTGGCGGGGTGGGTGGGTTCTTCGCCCCACCCAAGCCACTCGACGCCTACCTCTCGTACGGCAGTCGGACCCCGGCACCGCGCCCGGCCAGCCCGGCCAGCTCTTCACTGTCACCGGGCAAAGTCATGCCCACGAGGGCCGTTAACCCAGCCAGGGTGGAGACGGCGGCGGACAGGGGCGGCAGTGAGGGGGTGGAGTGGAGTAACGGGGTGGAGATACGTGGTTGTGGGCCGCCACGAGAAAGGTGGCGGCATCAAGAGGGTGAATTGCCGGCCAGAAGGGTGCCCAGAGCCGCACATAGCAGCGGGACTCCAGGTCAGCACAGTTAGACACTGAGACAACAAACCCACAGCCTTCACACCTGGGGGCCTCTCAACCCCTGACCTGTGGCGCCTCTCGACAGACCCCCCACCCCCCCACCCCCGTCCCTCTTCTGGCCCCGGGATCCGCCGATCGTCCACCCCCCGCCGGCTCTCACAACCCACACTGGGGACGGCGGCCGTGATATACCGACGCCAGTGGCGGCGATAACCGGGCAACAGGGGGACGCGCGCCCAGGGCGTTAACAAGGCCCTTCACCCGACAACTTGGAGTGGGTGGGGGCCGGAGAGAGGGGCCTCCGCGGGGAGGAGGCGGACACGGAAGGGAGGAGGGCGGTGGGGAGGGGGATCGCGGGGAGAACAGGGGAGAAGCGAGGGGGGGGGGGCGTGTTCCGGACCACGTGTCGTCAGGAGGAGGGGGGGGGGGGGCGGCAGGGAGGCAGGGGGCAGGCGGATTGGAATTCTCGCAGTGGCGGAGGGAATGGACAAATCCCCTTCCCCTTAAATGATGCATACTGACACCGCGAGCCTGTCACGGAATCCAAAGAGGCACTTTATCAATGCATATATATCCCGACGCATCATAATAATAAAAAACGCAACTGGTTGGCGGTGCTGGCGATGGTGGCGAGCCCTGGCGGCGTGACACTGCGACACGACTGCTCTGTCTGCCGCCGGGTGTCGCTGCGAAATAATTGTCAGCGACATCCCAAACAGCTTGGCTCCGACAAGCCCTGCACCCTGGTCCACTGGCGCTGCTCGCACAACACCCAGGGCCACCAGCCAGTCTTTTACAGTCCCTGTAACCGACCATGAATTATAGAGGAGACCATTTCCCGAGACAGACCTAAACTTAGCCCTCACGAACCTGGTCGTGCGTGATAATAAAGGCAGCAGCCACTAAACGCCATATTCTCAGTGGTTGGCGGAGGCAAGGGGCGGCTGGAAACTGGGCTGGGGTGGGGGGGGGGAGAGGCCTACAATCGGGGTACAGAGTGTGTGTGTAAGGGGAGGGCTGACCTAAGGAATCTAAGGCTATCGGTGGCACCCCTATTGTTTGATACGTGTAGCAATCACAAGAGCTATGATGAAGAGGATCCCTACATACAGTACGCCAAGGGAAGGCCAGGCGGCCATCCGTCTGTCTATTGTTACTGAGCCATGCGTCCCTCATAATAGCAACGACCACCGTCGACGCCCCATTGTCATTTTCTCAACTCTCCATATAAGCACGAGGCGAGCGAGAGAACGCGAGAGTTGCTTGGTTCCGAGGGCGCCGCCGCAGCGTGGCGGGGTCCCGGGTCCTTCTTCTCCCGACCCCCCACACCTCCTCCTCCTCTTTCGGTCTCTCCCTCCCTCTATTCAGACAACGACGGGCACGTCCCTGACCGAATTTTGCACGCATACCCACAAACAGCCAAAAAAGGTATGTTTAACTTCTGGCAAGGAAAATAGAAACAGTGACGCGCGCACTTCACGCGCAGCCGAGAGAGAAAGAGGTTAGAGGGTAGGGGGGGGGGGGTAGGGAGGGAGGTAGGTAGGGTAGGGATTGGAGACGGAAAGAGGGAGGAAGGACGAAGGAATATCTGGAGAATAGGACGGTCCCGGTGCAGAAAAGCTAACTGAGACCCTCAATGGTCATCAGTCTCCTACGCTGACAGGTTTTGTCTTTTAACATCCGACATTTATCCCAGTTTCAACAGCTCTCTGTAAGAGACGTAAGCCCCGCTACAAGTCGCTACATGAAGTAACTTTAACTTGTTAAAGTCAGTGCGATTAAGTCGCCATTCAAGTCCAAAACGCTCGCTTGGTTTTAATTAAAAATGGCGGCGAGTTTGCCTGCTTGCGATTCGACCACGTGGTGCATCACGTGGCGTGTTTCTCCACGCCCACTGCATATGTCCACACGGACCCAGGCAGACTGGCGCCGGGGAACGAGCCCCTGTAATACCCCCTTGTCGCCACTCCACCTCACACCACACATAAAGCAATCCCCTGTTTTCAAATATTACGGCATTTCATTAGATCGTGCGTCTCTCGAAAACACTTTGTGAGAAGAAAAAAGGGTTAAAGATAGGTTGTGCGAGACGGTGTTGTTACCCAAGCAATGAAGGGTAAATACTTACAGTTCCAGCAGCTCAGTGCAGTCCTCCCACGCTCCAGGTTCAACTTGACTGATCCGATTGTGGGCCAATGTTCTGCGGATACAAGACGACAATTCGTTACCAGACTATAAAAAAACTGGTTACTTTACCGTATGGTACTACTAAAAAGAGCATTGAAGTCACCCAAGATAACTACATTAACGAAACCTTACAGAACCAAACGCATCATTATCACGCTTGTCAGTGAAGTTTTTGTAATTAACATAAAGCACACCAAACAGTCCCATCAACAGACTGAACCTTTGAACCAGCACACGAAACAGTCCCATCAGCAGACTGAACCTTTGAACCAGCACACTAAACAGTCCCATCAGCAGACTGAACCTTTGAACCAGCACACCAAACAGTCCCATCAGCAGACTGAACCTTTGAACCAGCACACGAAACAGTCCCATCAGCAGACTGAACCCTTGAACCAGCACACGAAACAGTCCAAGTCAGCAGACTGAACCTTTGAACCAGCACACAAACAGTCCCATCAGCAGACTGAACCTTTGAACCAGCACACAAACAGACCAGTCGGCACGCAGCCTGGTGTTTGGCGCGAACCTCCATGGCCAAACTTCTCGCAGAGACGCCACATGTCCCATGGCCCTGGCGAGGCCTGCCCGAAGTCGCCATCCAATAAGACCCCACAAAGCTGCAGTCACACAATTTCCGGACCACATAGGGCAGGCGGCAAGTTAACCACGGCGCCTTCCCGATCCCCCCCCCCCCGAAACCCTTGAACCCTCTGGTCGTGACCGACTTTGACCCACTTCCCTCCTCCCACTCGGCCAAAATCTTGACCGCCCCCACCCCAACCATACCCTCCCCCCACCGTCGTGGCTCCCTCCCACCCGGGTTGTCATCAAAGCGGAGACCTCGCTCGCCGCATTGAAGACCTGCCGGAGCAGTTCACATCGTTAACCTGGAGTGTATATATAAACAGGGATTGGCACTGGTAGCGTCGCCGGGGTCGGCAGGCTGCTGGTGTGGGGGTGATGGGGGATGCCGGACAGGTACCGTTACCAGGGTCAGAGGACCGGGGGGGGGGGGGTGGAGGAGGAGAGGGCGCTATTTTTATATAGACCAATACAATTATATATCATGTCTACAAAAATACATGTGAAATGTGACTTTGGACACTTGATGGGGGACTTATGCGGCAAGTATTGTCTGTACTTATATCATAGATAAGTGCTACATAAAATTAAGCAGATACGCATATACAAGTTTTAAATATTCCATGTGGCCATGCATGCACACAACAGACTCGAACCCTGACGTAGCCATGTCAAACCGACTGTCAGTCGGACAATGAGTAACCCCTGAACTCCGTTTGAGCTGCAACCAATTCAATTCCGTCACCATATGAGGCACCTTCCCTCTCACCTTGTGACGTCACAACTGGGCGCCTGTGTCCTCATACCCCCCCCCCCCCCCCCGACCCACACTGGCCCGGATGGCGGAGGGACGCCCCATTACATATACATACACAAGTCGCCATCTCCCCACCACGTGTAGAGAACAAAAAAGGCCGGAAAAAAAACCCCAGAAAAAACATGGCCGTGACGGCTTTCGGTATCGACAAACACGGCAGTGGAAGCCGCTATCAGCAACTGACGGCGGCAGACAGGTTCAGCGCCAACCGCGACCGGCTAAATCAGCAGATAAACACGAGTTTTCCACTGGGCGTGAAGGGCGAAGAGCCGTGAGTAAACCCTGTCGCCACATATGCGCATCTAAGGCAAACACCACTGAGCCCCAAATACTACGCCCACCCCCTCACCACCTCCAACCCCCGCCGGATTCTGCCCCCCCCCCCCCACACTTCCACACCCGGTACCCCACTCCTCCGCAGACAGGGTGAAGGTGGACCCCTCAGACCTTGCACGACATGCAGGGATGACAGTTGAAGGGGGAGGGATGAGGGCGGTGGGGGGGGGGGGGGTGGCTATGTGGACGATGGACACAGGGTCAATGGAACCAAAAAGGGAGAGGAAGGGGCGGCTGCACAAAAGGGGAGTGGGAGGGAGGCGAGGGGAGTGGGAGGGAGGCGAGGGGACTGGGACGAAGGATGCTTGGCTTAATTAAGACATTTTAACCTCCGTGTCGCGGCAATGGGAGGATGGGTCAAGGTAGCGAGGAGCCATGTCTCCATGAGTACCTCCCTATTCTTTGCGAAAAGGACATCGGATCTATATCCTGTCAAAACACAAGACATTTGCGCAGGAACGCACTGCCCACTTGGCCATGAGGTGACCCCCCAGGGACCAAGGAAATGGCAAGTGGGACGAATGAAGAGAAGGTCAGAAGGATCGAAGGACCTACGATGGACCGACCAAATTTAGCAGAAGGACAGTTGGCAAAAAACAGCCACGAAAACCGATAACATTCAGGGAAGTAGCCGTCAGATCGCAAGGCTTGAGGGGTGAGCACATGTTTCATCACCTGCGCTAGATTATCACGTATGTAATTCAACACGTGCGTTGTCACAAACGCCATTTCGTGGCGTAAGACATACTCGGACTGGTCAAAAGACGTACTTGTGTCATCAGCGAGGGGCATTTACTCCGTTTACTCTACGACCGTCGATGCGATGCCCACGCCGGATATGGGTGGTCACTCGACGGAGCGGCATTTATCACCAACGTCAGCAACGGCTCAATCGCCAGGTGTCGCTGCTTGACTAAACAGGCCGTGAGAAGTCTGGTCAATCGCGTTCTACAGATCACAACACGTGGTACACCCGAAGTATGGTGATAAGGGGTAAGGGGGGGGGGGGGCGGGGGAAGGGGCCGGGGGGGTGGGGGGCGGGGGAAGGGGCCGGGGAGTCGGTAGATCTCCAAGAGCCCTGCCAGTTCCATTAAAAATTGCTTTTCTTTATAAACATGCACCCCGCCCTGCCCCTCCTGTTCACCCTCCCGTGGTGGCCGAACGGGTGGTGAGGGAGGGAGGGGGAAGGGGGTGGCGGGTGAAGGGGGCCCGGGGGGTGGGGGACAACACGTGTGGGGCGATACGGCACGGCTCCGCAGGTGGCAAGCACGCACAGAAGGGCCAGCTACTCGCTCTCAGGTGGGTACATCAAACAAACAATCCAGACTAGGCCTACTTCAGCACACAGACACACAGAGTGCCACATACCCGCAGAAGTGGTGGAGTAGAGAGAGGGCGGGGAGGGGCGGGGGTGGTGCTGGGATGCTAGAGAGAGAGTGATGGTGAGGCAGGAGGTGGAGTGATAGTAGACAAGTTTGATATAAAACCCAAGTCTACTTTCAGGCAGCCGATATTCCAAGCCTCCTGGCCATATATACGTATACACATGGGAAGCTCAGCCACTCTTTTTCTCTCCACATTTGCCCAGGTGTTGGCCACATGTGCAACATTTCGCCTACTCCAGATATAGTCATATCATGCGCTGGTTTGGCTTCTCCTTCCTTGAATCAGATTCTACCCTTCTCACCCCGCCGGTGACTCCTCCCCATTACAACACATATACACATCACACCGATAGCCCCCCCCGCCCCCATCCACGCCCCAACGCCGCGCACGTGACGTGTGACCGCCAGATGGCATGCCAGCGACACCTAGTGTTGTCTTTAGGCAGTCAAAGCGGCTTGGGTAACAGCGGGAGTCCGCCATCTTGAATTACGCCATGACCTTGACCTTCGCCGGGGACCCCGCCGTGGGATTCCGGCTGCATGCAGCGCCCCCACCTGGGAGAGATCGCGCGTCTCTCACGCATACCCAGATGTTGTCAAGGCAACCAGGGTAGAGATAGAAACAACAGAGGAAAGGGGTGAGTAATAATACCAGGCAGGATATGGGAAATTTAAGGGGCCCGTCTGTTTCCTTAGTCACAGGCCCATTCTTTTTTCTTGCTCGGATGTAAATATCTCATCACAAAATGAGAAACACGTCCCAAATGTCACTCTCGCCCCCGCGTCACGGCGAGAATCGATTTCAAACACGTGTGAAATCTACTTCATACCCCGTCGCAATAAACCACCAAAGCGAAGGTGTGGTTGGGGTATCTGCGAAAGGAATCATCACAAAAAGTTAAACCTCCCGACCAGGGGAAAAAAGTTCCACTAAGATACTAAAACCAATACTGTCATCTAACTGGAAACAGTCGTAGAAGGGGGGCTCTTGTTTCGCCACCTCTAGAGGAAAACTTACAGCTGTTGCAGCGATTTCAGGCCATACAGCCATCCTTTGTTCACGTCTGTTAAGTTGTTGAAGTCCAGTTGACTGGAAGAGACACATAAGTTGAGTAAAAACACCACGAAAAACAACCATTCGCAAGAAAAATAAGCGATGGCTTACAAGTGAGTAATGCATTTGCAACAAGATATCATGCAGGCTGCGTTATCGATTATAAAACTCGAGCGCGATCTCGTAACTACAATTATAGTGCTACTAATTTCAAAAATACTTTCACGATAATATACTTATATATGTGTCACAAATCTGCATCGCAATCCGACTTAAAATATTTTGAATCTGGTAAGATTAAAAGAAATACAAATACCAAGCGTTCAGTTCACCAAAGTATCCACTCCTTACCACAGACATATTACAATCACACAATACATATTCAACACCTAATATCATACTCACAGATGTTGAATTTTGGTCAGACCCCAAAAGGCTCCATCCAGAAGCTCGCTGATGGCATTTCGTCTGAGTTTCAAGGTCACCAGGCTGTCCAGTCCTTTGAAGGTCAACCCGTGGATGACGTGGAGGCGATTGCGGACCAGCTCCCTGAAACCGGAAGTCACTCTTGTCAACAAATGCATGTTTATAACTCGCAAGTAACCGTTCGAACGATCATAGCGTCTTAGGTTTAAACACGTGTGGATGTTTGATTTATACTGTTACACTTAATGATTGGTTTTGGTCACCACATATTTGGAATCAGATCCTCCCATGTTACGAAAACTGGTCTCCTTCTAGGCGAAAAATACCCTCCCATACAACGTAGAACACACTGACATCATGATCGCTCATTTTCGATTGCCATCTGGCTAAGTAAGCGTTATCGAAAGATAAATTACATAATACCAATGTATCACTCAACTCATAAATGACTCCAGCGCACTGAGCTGGTGTGCTCTTCGCCAGTCCTTTAATTTATGGTAGGATTACAAATCCGGCGCCATTGTGAGCTGCGCATTTCGTTCTAAAAGAGATTTTGTCTGGAGGTCTTGGTCTTCTAACAAAGGCGGATTCTGTTCGTAGTTTTCGCCCGACAAGGAGGCCGTTTGTCACGTGTTCTCATTGAACAAAGAGGGATTTCCTCCCAGGGACAAAGTCGCGTGCAGCTAGTTTTGTGTTTGCTGAACAAAAGATGATGATATATTGGAGAGCGACGTGATCTCACTACAAATCGAGTGACGTGGTAAACTTTCACACCGCTGTAGGAAACAATAACGCCTTCTACCTCTCACCTTCCAATTTTGCGTGGGTAAAACTTTTAAATCCTTCCCGGCATGCCGCAGCGGCACACTTACGACTAGGGGACCGGACAGAGCGACGCGTTAAAAATCAACTGACAGATGAACCAAGTGAAGACGGAGAAAAAAATACTCCATGAAAAAAGCCCAGGCTGATAGATAAGCTCATTGTGTAATGATATCGCAAAGAAGGTGCCTTCGTTTTGCTCGCGGAGTGTACCCTTCGTGCACGCCGACACCGGATCCCAGCTGATGGCACTCACTTCACCCAGTGATACCCAGAACAGTCAAGTAAAATAAGGACCCACAAAGTGACCCACGTTTTGCAAGGTACGTTAAGTAGGCCATAGAAGTGCTTGATATTGGGGGCCAGGGGTGAAGCGTGTTGTTGGTGTATACCGTAGCGTCATCCATGGCGCCCTGAGCGAGGCGTGTTGTTGGTGTGTACCATATACATGGTGCATATTACCCCAAAGGAGGTGTGTTATTGGTGGGTACCATAGCATTATACACGAACACCTGCCCAAGGGAGGTGTGTTATTGGTGGGTACCCTAGTATTATACACGAACACCTGCCCAAGGGAGGTGTGTTATTGGTGGGTACCATAGCATTATACACGAACACCTGCCCAAGGGAGGTGTGTTATTGGTGGGTACCAAAGCATTATACACGAACAAGGTAGGCGTGTTATGATGGTTACCATATACATGGTGCATACCACCCCAAGGGAGGCGTGTTATTGGTGGGTACCATAGCATTACACACGAACACCTGCCCAAGGGAGGTGTGTTATTGGTGGGTGCCATAGCATTATACACGAACACCTGCCCAAGGGAGGTGTGTTATTGGTGGGTACCATAGCATTATACACGAACAAGGTAGGCGTGTTATGATGGTTACCATATACATGGTGCATACCACCCCAAGGGAGGCGTGTTATTGGTGGGTACCATAGCATTATACACGAATACCTGCCCAAGGGAGGTGTGTTATTGGTGGGTACCATAGCATTATACACGAACACCTGCCCAAGGGAGGTGTGTTATTGGTGGGTACCATAGCATTATACACGAACAAGGTAGGCGTGTTATGATGGTTACCATATACATGGTGCATACCACCCCAAGGGAGGTGTGTTATTGGTGGGTACCATAGCATTATACACGAATACCTGCCCAAGGGAGGTGTGTTATTGGTGGGTACCATAGCATTATACACGAACACCTGCCCAAGGGAGGTGTGTTATTGGTGGGTACCATAGCATTATACACGAACAAGGTAGGCGTGTTATGATGGTTACCATATACATGGTGCATACCACCCCAAGGGAGGTGTGTTATTGGTGGGTACCATAGCATTATACACGAATACCTGCCCAAGGGAGGTGTGTTATTTATTTAAATTGGCTTCATTTCTGTATAGAAACTCGTCGGTAGTGTATAAATATACGTCAGTGCCAGGAACTAACTAAACGAGATTGTGTCACCCGTAGGGTGAAAATGACGTAAGATGTAAAATCCGGATTATGTCTTCGGTCCATTACAATAACCTTGACCTTGACCTTAACAATTGACTTGACTGACTTTAATTGTGACGTATTTAGCCCCTCAGATCCAGATTTGACCCCTTAGATCCAGAATGACCCCTCAGGTCTATATTTGGCATATTTGATACCTCAGATCCATATTGACCCCTCAGGTCCGGCAGCTCTAAAATTGTCGCTATAGTGAGCATCCTCTCAATTGTTGGTCCCATCCCAAAAGAGAAATCACTCTTTAGTTTCGCCCCCAGGCTCAACGATCTCACTCGGCGGACAGCTAAAAGCAAACTGCCTGTTTATTTAGTTTCGGTCTACATTTATAGTTTCTATATCCCTACCATGCACATTAGTTTCATAGCAACCGACTCAGTCATCTCACCACCTCAACTTGAACCCCACCTCCCCCGCCCTGCCTCTCGCGACAGTGCAGGGCCTCCTTGTAATGTTATGATGAGAAGATTAGCGAGCCGCGCTGTGTTGACATCGTGATAAGCCACGTGACGAGTCCCCGGTCACACCATCATTGATATCGACCAGCTGTTGTTAATAGTTAATAGCTCTCGTAGGATCCTATGTTAAAGTTTAGCAATTTTTTGCCGAAAAACTACTTAGGCGATTTGCAAAATTCTAAGACGTGATACAAGTTACCTATGGGCTCAATACGTGACATAATGTAGCGTCATTAAATAAAAACTGTGAACGTTATAGCGACTTTCCCGATTTTTGGTCCCATCTACCAATGGTTAAGGAACAAACAAACAAAATCCAGTGACCTTGACCTTTGACCTACATACCCCGCTGACGAACTTGACCGAGCCATGTCGGATACCTATCGATGGGTAAAGTTACAGAACGAAATGTTCGCGCACGCACACACAGACAAACCAACGTAGTGATAATAATAATTTCCCCACCCTAAATCCAATGTCAGTGTCCACAGCAATGTTTATGTACGCTGCCACCAGATCGTTACAGTATCATACTGAAGTCATCCCTTGAGGTCATCGGTCGGTGCTCGGTGCTAGCATATCGCTTGGGCCGGAGACTTAATGACAACTCAGTGACAGAACACAAAGTACATCACCAAAAGGTGGGTTTTTATCAATGTCATGAGTAGGCGCAAAGCTATTACACACACAGCCCTATATGCCGTCAGAACCTTCAGACGCAAATACTGGAAAAGCAATCAAGGTTATTTTGAGGGAAAAAATGAGGTCTGAAGGATGTCTCCTGTACTATGGTCATAT
>OZ025248.1:3488401-3708450 GCA_964019135.1 Arenicola marina | reverse complement strand
GGTCCAAAATTCTTTCAGTGCCCTTGGCGCACTAACGTATCTTTGGCTTAAATCACACTTTATAAATCACAATTACACTTAAGGATACTAATTTGCAAGTATATTCGCAGTTTTTAGCATTGATGGTGTCTATTAATGAGTAAAAATGACATATACGTGGATGCGATTCCGCGACGTTCCGGGGTAGTTAGGTGAGTGTGCTGGAGTATTGAACCCCATTACAAATCGTCCGCCATCGGCTATGGAGGAGACGGGAGGAAGGGGTGGGGCTGGGGGGGGGGGGGGGGGGCAGACCTGTCCGCCTACAGCGATCAGCAGTGGCGTTCCCATCATTCATATTCTCTATAGTACCCGTATGGTCGGTCTACCGACCCACTCACCCACCCACACCGTCCTTCCATATCGCCACCCATCCCAGCCCAACCCCCTACTCCCCACATGCAACCCCAACGTACCTACCTACTCCCCCCACCCCCAATCTCCCTCCCCGGGGCACCGCTTCTACATTCCTGCAGCATGCTGAAGCAAACTCTGTTCCCCTCAAAAACAAGGCAAAACTAGGCATACGTGAACAAATTGGCGATGCCCAAACAACATGTACGCCGCTGTCAGCGGGTGCGACCTTCTCTTCTTTTTTACAGACACACACAACTGCTACACCATGGATCTGCACCGGGTGCTTGTGTCCCACAACTCCCACAGCTGGTGACAGCCAATTTGCACCAAGGCAGCCCTCAAACCGATCATGTACAGTTGGCATAGGGGGAAGGGTGGAGATGGGGATGGGTGGAGATGGGGATGGGTGGAGATGGGGAGGAGAGGAGGGGGGGTGAATAGGGACAGACGACCGGGTGGGGAAAAGAGGGGGGGGGAGGGTTAGGAAGACATGGAGGTCAAGGGGTATCTCTAGTGAAGTCCAGCGCGGACGAGTCCCGCCCACTACACACCTCACCTCGGCACATTAACTAAAACGTAAGCACGACCCCCTCCCCAATCCCACCCCACCATTCCTACCTCATATCTCCCTCTTATTCCTGCCCCCTCTCTTCCCCGCCCCCCCCCCCCCCCCCCCGCCCCCTACCTCCCACCATTCCTAGCCCCTCCCCACAACTCCACCCCCATCCATGATACCCTCACGCCGGGAAAAAAACCTGCTGTGTAGTTTACAATCCAATTATTGCCCCCCCCCTCCCTCCACACACTTCTCATCCTACTCCTACCACTGCCCCACCCCTCTCTCGGCAACTCAGGCGACCACCCAACCCCACTCCTCCATCACCTCTCTCCCACCGCCTTCTATCACCCCACCACCATCACCTCCCTCCCACCGCCTTCCACCACCACCATCACGAGAGGTCTGGAGATTGCCTCTTGCCACAACAATAAATCACCTTCCTCCGAGAGAACACAACCCACGGGCCGACATGATGCAGACCTAGGGAAGCCACGGGGGGGGGGGGGGGCGGGGCAGGGAGGAACGACCAGCAGGTGGGGGTGTATAGCACGGGATGGGTGGCAGGGCAGGGGTGGGGTTAATTTTGTTCGGGATGAAGGGTCAGCCTATGATATGTCCTGGGCCGGGACCCGAGCCAGTAGTAGTACAGAGAATGAGAGGAGGGAAAGGATTATGCGGGGCATATTGAGACCTGCAGCCTGCCTCCTTCCTAGCCGGACTGCAGCCGCGGTGGCTGGAGTACCTGTGGCCTCCGCATACAGTCGCCCACGAGACTAGGCCGGGATGGGGCCGAGAAGACGGGAGAGTTGAGATGCCAGTCCACAGCCTACCACCTCCCCTTGAACCCTTCTTCCTTCCCCCCTCCTGCGACCTCCCCCCCCCCCTTCACCTCCCCAACCCCTCCGGCTGCCCCAGCATCCCGTCGTCTGCCCTCGACACTGGCACGGCAATATCGGCCTAACAACAACATAATATCAGGCCTTGTAAACTAAACACCTCAGTTAACAAGTCGACGAGGGCCGCCGGCACCTTTTGCCCTTTGTACTCCTCTCGCTAACTACTACTGCCACAACTACTTGTTCCCCTATCACTGCCCGGCCCTCCACCCCCGGCGGCCGCGTTCCCCACTCTCCCCACCCGGGGCTTCGATGGGCTGGTCCTATCTCCACCTCTATCTAACCCCCCCAATACTTCCCCCAGACGTACTGACCTGAAATAAGCAGGTCTTCGGGACAAGTATTCCGCAGTTAAAAATGGTATCTTTGCAGCGTGATTACGACGCTCAGATCCCTCAACTTCGTGCAATGGCAATCCACTGCCCCCCACCTCCCCACCCACCCCGGGTGGCGGCTCCACCTATCCCCCATCCGTCTCTAGAAGTGGCTCCTGTAGTGGCAGCCCTCAACCCCAGCATGGCAGCACGCAAATGAAAAGGAGGGTGGTTGGTGGTGGTGGGGGGGGGGCAAAGGGGCATGGTAAGGTATCACCGGCTCAAAAAGAAAAGCACGAACTGCGATAGCCTTGGCTTGCTTACATATAAGTGACTACCGGCGTACGTACAGAACTCAGCCAACCACCGCACCCCCCCCCCACCCCCACACACACATCTCTCTCCCCCGCCACCTACTGCGAGAGAAAATTGAATTGGGAGGGGCGCCGCGGCGTTGTAATAAACACGGAACACCGGGCACAGGGCACGAGGGTGAACGGGGTGAGGCGGGTCAGCGGCGCATTGACACCGGTAGAAACGTCATCGAGACAACCCCTACCCTCCTCCTCTGTAGCCGCTCTACTTGCACACACCCCGCCCCCCCCCCTCTCTCAACTCTTCCACAACAGACCCCCGACAGCCAATACCAAAGCAGTGACGAAACCAAGAACCCACATCGGAACCGCTAAGCTCTACACCTCCTATGTGGTATACACGTACATGTATATGGATATAGTTAAGGCCAGCTCCAGTTACGATGAGCGAGCGAGGCGGCTTAGAGCATAGCTCATATTATACTCAGCAACATAACCCACGTTGTGTTATGATATGCAACCGACGTGAAATAAAGCTCTTGCTTATCCTATCGACCTTCATTAAAAACGAAATGGAAACATCACAAACAGTACATTATGCAGTTGGCAATACACAATACATTTCTTGGACATCAAGGGCCCAATTTAATCACCCATAGCTACTCTGAGAAAAAACAGTGTGCAAATTCTTTGTCATAATCAGCAAAACTGTTGTCATGTTTATAGTCAATAAAATAGGGAATATTGAGCCATGTGAAACGACGACAATGGAAATCCCGCGCCTAAATCATGCTAGTTCCCTTGTCCCTCCATCGGAGTAGGGCAGGGGCGTGCTTGGGAGGGGTGGATGAGGAAGAGAGGGGGGGGGGGCTGCTGGACGACGATGGCTGTCGACCGGCCGCAGTGGTACCACTTACAGTTCCTCCAGCTTGTCCAGGCCAGCCATGAGCGAGGGCAAAACTTCCGTCAGGTTGTTCGAGCTCAAATCCCTGTGGGAGACACACAAAAAAGTTGCGAAAATTACTTGGCATAAATTTCCGTCTGGTGGTCTGATGTTCAAAGCAGAGAGAGGGGGATGGTGGAGTACGGGTGGTGGCGATGGGGTGTTCGGGAAGGGGGGCAGGAACGATAATCAGCGGGGGTGGGGGGGGGGGGGGCAGGAGGAGGAGGGATAGGGCGAGGGGGTATCGAAAGTACGGACTAATGATGGGACGTCTGAAGGCGCAATCGTCTCCATCCATCCCTTCCCTTGGCGCCCGGTGACTCAGAAAACACGGAAATAACGAAGCGGGGGATGAGGACAAGGGGAGAAAACGGCACTGTCGTGTGGAAGTAGTAGACAGACATAGTCGGTGTAGGGTGGCAAGCGCGTGTGTCTGTGATGGTGGTCGGGGTTGGGGGGGGTGTGGAGGGGGGGGGGGGGGTGATGGTGATGGGAGGGGTGGGGTCATACCCGCCATGAAAAATGACGACACTCCCATGAAGACAATGGCAGCGAACAAAGGGACGCCAGTCTCCTTACTAATTAGCGTTGGCCACAAATCACCGGCTGAAACGATTACGGCACCCCCATCCCTTCCCTCTCTTTTCTTCCCCATCCAACTAACCAACCCCTATGAAAATTTTACGTCGGCGGTCGCCTCACAAAAAAACACGCTCTTCTCCACAGACACACACTCCGGCCGACTCCGCCGCCAGGGGGATCCAAATGAAGACTGATGACCAAGAAGGGAGGGCCGCTGTGCGTCATAATGGGACAAGAGCGCTGTTCAGTACCCAGCCGCATACAGCCTCAAGCAGTACCATACAGGCCGTACATGGCGGCAGACATCAACTCGATCGTAACTCTTCATATCCAAGCCATATATAACAAACCCATCGATGACAGCCAAGTCGCATGACTTACATGATGACAGCAGGGACTAAAAGCAAATTTATGCGAGTTGTAAACAAAAATGAGCAGTTGAGCCTGATTAGGATGTTGTCTATACTCTATTCCAGATCTCCACTGCCTTTAGCAAGTTTAGTGCCACAAGCAATCATATCAACTAGATTTTACCAGCTTTTTCATTCTTTTTGTTGGGCCTAATTAGTAAGAGGGAACTATAATTTGTAACAGGATTACATTGATGATTATTGGCTTAAAGAGGAAGAAATTTTATTATAATCAGTAATTAGCCAAATTTAGCTAATTGGTGTTTAGTACATACTAGTAATATTTATGCTGACATTTATTCCATATGCTTCTTCTCAAACCTAGTTATGCATTGACAGCTTAAGACAGCCAGAGGCAGGAAGGAATCTCTAGTGCAAGATCATGTCATGTGGAAAACTATATTGAGATACCTGAATTACTAAAAAATTATCTGTAAATCCACTATTATTTTTCCCTAACGTTTAAAAGCTTAAACTTAAATCTTAGATATAGCTGCACAATAGCAGTTTAATAATGGAGAATTTTTTTTAATGGGAGATTGATTGATTTTATGTTTTACTATGCAGTACATGTAGTATAACATTGAGGTATTTTTGACAAAGAAGTTAACCAATAGGTGCTCAATGTATTGAAGTTATAATATCTGGAATAGCTTTTTAACCTGCAATGTTTTGCAACAGAGTTCTTAGCAAAATAAATAGTCTGACCACTGGTCTCATGTGTACAGCACATTAGCTCTTCAAAGGGAAACCCACGTTAACGCCACAACATGTGGAATGATAGCCTCCTCATTATTTCTTGTTTTAGCATATCATGTAATGGGATAATGGCCAATATCTAATAGTGCTCCAGAATAAAATTGGAAGTTATTCTATTTTGATGGCATAATATATTGAGATTAAAGCAGACTCAAGCTATGACGGTAATTCACCAACTGGTTAAACTTAATTAAACACTAAACCAGAGTGATTGATTTCTAGGTGTTTTTGCATGATTCTGGCAATAGTTAGTCTATTCATAATTGTATTAAAGCATTGAAATCATCCACAACCTCCCCTGGATAATATTAATAATTTCATATAAATCATCAGCAGTATGCTGCCTCAATAAATAAAAAAAAACTTAATCAGCTAAATCCCTGCACAGTTGGCATCAATTGAATCCAAACTGCTCCGATGAAAGGAGTTTTTAAGGACTACCTTTTTAAAATTTAATAAAGGATTGACCAATACTTATGACCATATTTGTAAGTAAATTGAAATATCAGGGCTTTAGACCACATTTGTACATCTAAAGTAAGCATTCCAGCATAAAATTGGGGTTATATGAAACCAGGTTGTAAACATAAGATCTGCAGCTCAGTGTCCATACCAACTGAGCCAACTAGAAACATATGGTAAATATTTCACCATTCAGACATTAGATTATTCATAGTCAGTTGTGGAAAATTATGAATAATTCACACAGATTAAAGATATATTTAATTACATATGAATGTGAAATAATTCACAACTGGATGGCATTATCACTTTTAGAATGAAACAAAACCTCCCATGCAACATCATATATGATACATTTATAGGATAATATTACAAATTGATTGTCATGTTAACTAATGCAATGGCATTAACTTTGAGGGTGGCTAAAATTATGTAATAGCACCCAAACCGCCATGCAGCCCTTTCAATAGACAATCATTGCCATAGTGACATTGTGTAAAATATTGAAACACTACACATGTTACATAAGGCACAAACAACTTGTGGTCATAGATTGAAACAGCCTGCCAATTGCATGTGCCACATTTCATTACAGAAGGCAACTGGCCCACAAGATGTGGCAAGGCTTGTAAGTGCCAAACATTTCCCTTCGAATGTTGTATGCAAACGACTGCCCGGTAGGGCAGGTAAAGATTTAAACCAAGATCTCTCTCTATTGAGCAATGTTCAGCAGTTACACTTAGCGAACAACCCTGCATGCACTGATCAATGCAGAATCATTGAAATCTGTGTATATACCACCGTAAATAGATTGTTTCTTAGTTACCATTTTTCAATTTGATAGGACAGGTACATTTTCAAAGGGGGCAGGTAAGTCTCAACACCATGGGTGACATCCAAATTTAATGTCAGTCCCTGTATGCAAGATGTGTAATAATAGTAATAGCCCAAGGTTTGCATGGCATTAGGCATTTTGCTGGCCATTCATCAAGCTGTAGCAGCCATTCATTTTCATTAGGCGACATAGCCTTGCAGCCTCTACAGGATAAGGAATATTGGCGGGCTGCTACAGCTTGAGATTGGGCCAAGAACATGATCTAAGGCCCCCCCACTAATTTTGAATATTCATGCAATATAAGTCATGGCAGTATTGTCATAAATTGATGAATCGATAAATTGCTTCCTATTACAAATTGAATAATAACAATGAATCATGTGAAAGATCAAGTACTTTCCAATATATCTAGGCCAGGTTCTATAAGTTGATATTGATCAGATGAGTTATACCACAAATAGCATCAAACTAAAAAGCTATAGACTAGCTAATGCATTTTAAAGAAGTTGCTAAATAGGATCCTGACTTTCATTAAAATAATTTATTTTATAAAATATAAGATACAAAATATGAAATAATTTTATGGATACAACTTTATAGATGTAGTTTAAATGTGTATTGATTGATTTAAACTTAATAATATCATATAAATATATTTATTAACTTACTCTGATTCTTAAACCTTTTAAATGGCAGACCTTTACATGGAACCTTTGCATTTATATATCAGGTAAAGGTGATATTACAAAGATTTATATATTACATATATTTTAAAGTTACTCATAAAGCAATCTTTCAAAGTGTTTTGAATGAAAATGATAACTGTAAATTTATAATATATAAGGACACTTGCTGTATGTAATAAATAACAGGGTATATTGTTAACCCACTCTTGGGGGCTAAACTTTAACATCTTGTGCAGTTCCTTTATATTTTGCAGTATCAAACGTTTCAGCATTATTGCTGTTTTTTGCCTATTTAAAGTTACATGTGGAGCTGACCGTTGCAATGGCTGTACCAAAATAAATATAAACAGGAAATATTACCTTTGACCACAAGCAGTGTCAACAGCCACCGCCCAAAAAAAAGTGGCACTCCAGACGCTTCTATTGTCTCATATAATTTAGCGCCCCTGTCGGTGGCACCAGTAAACGATTTGTGTATACATGTTTATGACATTTCAAAACAGCACAAGTTTTCATTTTTGTGGCAGACAATTCATGAATTTGAAATGTTTTGCTCATTGGCAGATAATTGGTGAGCGATATGGTAGGTGTTTATTGTCTGTTATAAATCTTAAGGCCTTTGGTTTGTGTTCTTATACGCAAATTTGGCATTCAAAAACAGCAAAACAACTCCACATGCAACTTTAAATATGAAGACATCTGTTTCCTACAGAGTTGATATTGGCTATATCAATGCATCCAAGATATTTCTCCAAAATATAAAAAAAAATGTTTATAGAAAATTGCTGTCTGCTCAATATTAATTTAATAAGTTTAAAAATAGTATAAAAAATGTTTTTTACAAAATAAATGAAAAAATTATATTATTCGATCAATAAGCTTATAAGATAAATCACTATAAATATTTAAAATAAAGAATTCACTTTTTGACACTGACAGGGCAGGTTAACCAGTGCCGCCAGTGGCAGAGGCCTTGGCCATGTGACAGTCCTGACAGTTCATCTTCAAACATTAAAA
The DNA here is from genome assembly GCA_964019135.1 of Arenicola marina. Taxonomy (NCBI): domain Eukaryota; kingdom Metazoa; phylum Annelida; class Polychaeta; family Arenicolidae; genus Arenicola; species Arenicola marina. The sequence continues at coordinate 3,700,277 of OZ025248.1, read as the reverse complement.
TCCAGTGTATCTGAATGTCAACATACACAAACGTGCATCACACATATCGTTGGCAACATATTTTCCAGCGCACAAGGGGTACAACAGAGAAATGCAGACAAATATCCAATCTATATCCAGGGCAAATCTCGACGGGGTGTATCGGCGATGTGATGAAAACAAGAGTGGGCGAAGATAGGGGAACTTACAAAAGGGTCATCCACTTTGGGAGGTCCACGGGAAGAGTTGACAAGCCTCTTCTGCTGCAGTCCACCATAGAACCTAGGCACAGGCATGCCGTAGGGCACAGATCACTACTGCTTTTCACAATAGGCGTCAAAACCCCGATAAAAACAACAAAAGATGTGAAGAAAACATTGAACTTGGTGCAGTCGGCCGCCATGTTGAAAACAAGGCTCCGACGCCGAAAGCCCAGCGGGCTATCCCACAACAAACCACAAAATCCGCCTCGAAGTACGGTTTATCGTGCTAGAATCCAACTGAATGTCATCTTTAGACGTTTATCTTTGAGTCTAGTTCCATGAGTGATACTGATTATCCACAATCCATGGCGTAAATGAACAAGTTTTCACTCGACTATACCGCTCGCTTCGAGCTTCAGGCTGAAATGTGATCTCTGGCTCTCACGTTTCGTGGAGTGAATGCTCAGCACCGATTGATGCTTGGATCTGATTGGCTGACACCTCAGTCACATGGCCAAAACTTTATTGCTACAGCTGCGGCGAAAATTATGGACTAGACCCGCTGCCGGTTCTTACCATTGAAAAGACTGGTTTTATGACAAACGGTTATAACACTGGGGCTAACATGGTCTAACATGGCTGCTAACATAGCTGCTAACATAGTTGCTAACATAGAGGATAAACAAAGAAAGTGTAGGGCCAATTTCCATTCCTTAGGTGGTAAAATCCTCTTTTTTTAATCTTTGATTATCATTTCCAATTAAAAAATAATATACGTGACAGGGTCGGATCCACATATACTGGATAAAGGGTGGGGGGGGGGGGGGCGGCTTCGAGAGATGGCCTAGCTTTTAGTCTTCATATATTAAATGGTATAAATTAATGTCGACCCTAAAAGTCAACAATAAACGTTAGCACAAGTGCTATTGACCGAGAAAAACAAAAAGATATATGAATTCGATTTATTTTAATGTATCTGCACGTCACATGTTGTGAAATGTAGGCCTACGAATCAAAGCTAACAAAATGGCATTCACATGATTCAAACTAGGGGAAAATTAATTATCAAGTTTTTATAAGTTACTATCAGTATTTTGTAAAAGGCGATTGACCAATATCGAAAACACAATATTGTATATATGTATGTATGTTTTCCATATCCGGATTACCATAAAATGTAAGCTTACTACAGAACACGGCAGCAGATATAGTGTCAATTTGGGTTGTTCTACTCTAAAGATATAACAGTCTCTCCAGCCAAACTGAGTTTTGCAACGAAGACAAAAACTTGATATGATGCAATGGACGTAAACCGGATGTCAATTTGTCTTCCTGATTTGCCGAAAGAAAGCAGAAAAATGCAAACTTGTACGTGTTGTATTACAGTAAAAGTAACTGTTGCATTGACAGAAGAGCCCCTTTCGTGTTAGTGACGTTGAGTTATTCTAGGACCAGGAACAGTGTGGGATGTTAAAAATTCGCGGATCAGCTCATAGAAAGATATGTTAAGGCCGGAGGTGTTGACGTTAGCTGACACGCTAAAGGTGCCTTAAATTGTTTGACAGGCAACTATTGTTTCAGTCGAACTAAAGCTGTTCTATTAATAAAGAGATACACAATTATTGCTGCCATTCATTCATCTACAACGACAGCTCAGACAATAGCGACATCGTTTACCAGGGTGAAGTCAGTACAACTCAAGCAGTTTTATTCCATTGAATTACGAATAAGCTGGTGAGCATGGGTTGAATTGAATTACGATTAAGCTGGTGAGCATGGGACGTATAAAGGTCCAATGAATATTGGAATTTTTAATCACTTTTATGCGTATGAAGGCTAAACTGAGCCAGGAAATGGGACAGAATGAAAGGTCCCACAGCTGACATGACGCGAACTCAAGGCCTATTGACCTGCTGCTCCCGCATGAGAACATCAAAGACCCGTAGATGTGCGTCAAAGTATGCATTGATATATGTGCAAGGCGCACATGCATCAAAGTGTACATTGACTCGAATAGAAGGCCCTTGTCTCAGCCTACGTTGTAGATACATTTATAATTTAGATTTTATATGACCATCTGTATCCACAAAAAGATACGTTGGGGCAGTCAACCTGTACATTGCTGCAATTAAGTCGAAAACTATAACATAAGGTGTTTGGAACATTACAAAAGAAACCTGCCGATGTTTAGTGCATATTGGTGCATGTAACAACATAATTACGTAAAATTTACATTGGGGAATTAAAAAAAAAAGACGAAACTACGTCCAAGTTTACTTTGGCGCCTTTTGCATGAAGACCGAGATAATTATGTGAAAGTGTACATTGACGAACGTCACAAACAGACCCACCTGTGTCAAACGTTACAACGGTGCAGGTGGAAGGCTAACGTTTGTCTACGTACACATTGACACTGCTATCTCAATCTCATAACGTCTCTTGGAGAAATATTTTAATGAGAAGGATTCTTCTTGCGCCGGCAAATCACTTCATTCACATAAATTAATAAGATAACAAACGTAGGGTCTCTCATTTCTTTGAAATTCTGGATGTTATTTTGTAATTTGAATTTATTCCGTATTTTTTTCCTCAAACCTGAAGTAGATGAGCTTGGTAATAATAGTGTCTGGTACATTAATCGCAATTATCATATCTCTTACATGTGTGTACTGAGACGATAGCTGTGCAACAGTCAGTGTCGGTCATCCTTCATCAAATGAATTTAGGTCCTGGAATTAGGAATGCAATAATGCAGAGTGAGTAAATGTCAATGGCAGATCCTTCACCGACGCAGCTTTTTCGGTCCCATGTGGATATCCACGGTTTCTTTAATTTGAATTACCAATAATTGGTCACTTAACAATGTACTGCTAAATAACACAACATGTATGTCGTGGAACATGTTGCATCGGGAAACTACAAACTAAAATATAAAATCCCTAACGGGTCGGGAAAAAGGTAGTAAAACCTATAATTTTATGTATGTACAATTTTTGTGATAGTTATTACTGAGTGTGGATTGAGTGACACATGTTGACGCGTAATATTGCATGAAGCAGTTTATGGTTGTGTACTTCACATCACTGCAGAAGCGCTATGTAGGCATATAATAATTATATTATTATTACATCATATATATTATGTATATTATATACATTAGATGATATAAATATTGCGTATATCTACATATATATATATGTACATGTATATATATATATAAATGGCACAGGAATCTCTTCAGAACCAACGGTCCTGAATGCATGTCCCGTCCTGCCAATATATTGCCATCACCATGGTTATTGCCTCCCAGAACCTCAATTCGTCTGAGAGGCAATTTCGTGAAGGGAACAAAATAAGGCAACTTCACGTAGGGAATAACTTCCGGGTGACCCATTGGTTGGGGGTCAGCAGGGCAACTTGTGGACGCACATCCGGGCTTTTGTGACGCACCCATCAAGGCAGATGAGACTGGCGGATGTCGTTTCGTCCCAGCACCTCTTTCGGGTGAGTCGGGGGAGAAATGGCCCCATAGACACTCCCAGAGCCAATGACCGGGGATGTGGAGGCTATTCATGGGCCTCCGACCCGACCTTTTATAGCGGGCTGGGCTCGTCTGTGGTAAGGTCAATCCTCGCCCGTTTGGAGTTTGGGGAGCCGGGATGAAGCCTCCAGACAAACATGGTCAAAGACGGGGAGAAGGGTTAAGGCGTGCCTGGGAAGACGACTGAGGTTGGGGCGAGACTATGCAGGCAAGGCTGTTAAAGGGGGTCATTGTGTGTGGGGATGGGAGGGGGGGGGGGTGGAAGGAAGTAGGGAGGGAAACGACTCCCAAGTCGGCAAGGCCATAGCTTCCTCTCCCTTCAACAAGTAGCGAGACAAAATATGCTAGAAAGGGGCAATATATCTAGGCTTAATGTGTCCCCCTGGTAGCATTATCTGGCCCGCAAATACCCGGTTCTGCTTATGAAGGCGGGGAGGATGTAATTCCGCCCGCCGCGGCAGCAGTAAGTGGTTTACGTGACGGAAGGACATTAGAGGAGCACCACTAATGCCTCACAAATAAGGGGAAAGCACCGCGGGACCAGTGGGCCTTCATCCATTTTCATTTACCGGCTGCCCTGTCGGAGGGGATGAAAGGATCCCCTACCTGCCCCTAGCGCCCCCCGCCATAAAAACGTCTGGGAATGGTGGGATAACGGTTTACCCTTCCATCTGACTTGCAGTGATAAAATGAAACTGACAAAAAAAATCTAAAAGGGAATAACAAAAATCCGATGACGGATCGAAAAAGGACACGCAAAAATATACAGGACTCACACAAATAGAAGAATAGAAAAGTGAGATTGAATAGGACGGTTGATTTGCGGAGCGAAACGAACCCCGGCTTGAGTAATGTACCTTTGAATCCATCCACGTCCATCAGCCTTGAGCAAAAGTTTCAATGCCCCTGATACCGGCTCCGATGACATATGTGACAAATGGGTAATATCGAACCACATTATAAAAGGATAAAACTATATATATTGGTTGAAAAATTATGCTATCAATGCACTACATTAGCCACGTGTTGATAATATTGTAAAGAACTCATCGTGCATATATTTAAACTACTCTATATGGGATAATACGCGATATTGTATTTAATCGGAGGCAAGTGTTTATTTGGTTTATGTGGGTCAAGTAATCATGGTGTCATGGTGATGAGTCAGCTAATCAGGTCGGTTGTATATTCAGGACACTTTAAGCACTTTCGGTTATATCGCGTCAATGGGAGAAGGAACTGAGAGTGGAGCCATGTGCCCGGAAGTAACCCCCTACTCTTTTATGAATAAGGACATTGGTTCTTTATCTATCCTGCGACCACACAGACATGGCCACAGTGGGGCTCGTACCATCGATCTGCTTGCCGTTATAAAGGCTCTCATGTGGCCAGAGCATTTAAGGCGAGCGCTCTAATCCAGAGCCACCAGGCCAGCCCCCGTGCTAATCAGAAGTCTGACGAATTTGAATAAAACAATGAAATATTAATTCTGAATCTCAGTACCCAATGCCACAAGTCTTTTAAGAATGAAATGCGGCTTACCTGTGTTTTGGCTAATATTTCAATATGCTGATACGGCAGTTTTGTTGCTGAGATTTGTGAAATGTCCGGCAATGTGTGGAGTACCACAGGGGCGTCGCTAGGGGGAGTTGGCGGGACTCACTAGAACCTTCTTTTTCAAATCTAAACAGATCGACTGAAAATAGACTGTTTTGGTCGAAAGGGAGAGGAAGGTAACAGGGTAATGGTGTGAATGATGTAAGATCAATGCAAAGATTGTTGCGAACAGCGCCGTATATAATTATCTCCATTGCGTTTGAAGTACATCTATTCTTAACGGAGGATAACAGCACTAACTGGTGATGTTTAGTGCTGACACCTTGCGGCCGTCAGGTAATCATTGTAATACTAATGAATAATGCACATTACGGACATGATCTTTATTATTGTCATCTACTTGCCGGTTATGTCATCATTTGATATGACATCAGTAATTGACAGATATGTCATCGTTGCCATTAACCGGACTGCAATAAGTGACTCAATGACGTAAATTACTGCACTGTCTTGCCTTTGCCATATCATCATGTAACAACGGAACAACGGTTACCCACTGACATGGATTGCTGTTCTGTTGTGGGAGCCTCACGTAATTGTAAGGGCCAACATCAAACTTACTGAGGCACCAATCATGTCATCACTGTAGGTAAGAAGCTATATCCAATGTTATAGATTACTGTCCGGTTTTGATTGCCATATAATCATTGTAAGGGACACCATGACCTTGTGGCTGCCATCTCATGTGGAAAGTGAAGACATTACTGTCAGTAACGTGTAATATTGTCATGTTATGGCTTCCATATCATCATTGTAAAGGTCAACATTGTCTTGTGGCTACCATGTCATGTCGACAAAGTGACGACAGTAATGTCAGTAACGTATAATATTGTCAAGTTATGTCTGCGATGTCGTCATTGTAAGGGACACCATGATCTTGTGGCTGACATGTCATCTCGAATGTGACATCAGTAACGTGTAATATTGTCATGTTATTGTTGCCATAGCATCATTATCAGGGACAACATAGTCTTATGGTTGCCATTTCATGTGGAAAGTGACGACAGTAATGTCAAGAACGTATACTATAGTCATGTTGTGGCTGTCATATCATCATTGTAAGGAACAACATGATCTTGTGGCTGCCATATCATGTCGAAAGTGACGTCATTAGTGTCAGTAACGTATAATATTGTCATGTTGTGACTCATATCATCAATGTAAGGGACACCATAATATTGTGGTTGCCATGTCATGTCGAAAGTGACGACAGTAATGTCAGTAACGTGCAATATTATCATGCTATGGCTGCGATGTCATCATTGTAAGGGACATCATAATCTTATGGCTGCCATGTCATGTCGAAAAAGTGGGAACAGTAATGTTAGTAACGTGCAATATTGTCATGTTATGGCTTCCATATCATCATTGTAAAGGTCAACATTGTCTTGTGGCTACCATGTCATGTCGCATCTGACGTCAGTAACGTATAATAATGTCATGTTATGGTTGCCATTTCATCATTGTAAGGGATAACATAACCTTGTGGCTGCCATGTCATGCGTAAAGTGACGACAGTAATGTCAGTAACGTGTAATATTGTCATGTTATGGCTGCCATATCATCATTGTAAAGGACAACATAGTCTTGTGGCTACCATGTCATGTCGACAAAGTGACGACAGTAATGTCAGTAACGTATAATATTGTCAAGTTATGTCTGCGATGTCGTCATTGTAAGGGACACCATGATCTTGTGGCTGACATGTCATCTCGAATGTGACATCAGTAACGTGTAATATTGTCATGTTATTGTTGCCATAGCATCATTATCAGGGACAACATAGTCTTATGGTTGCCATCTCATGTGGAAAGTGACGACAGTAATGTCAAGAACGTATACTATAGTCATGTTGTGGCTGTCATATCATCATTGTAAGGAACAACATGATCTTGTGGCTGCCATATCATGTCGAAAGTGACGTCATTAGTGTCAGTAACGTATAATATTATCATGTTATGGCTAGGATGTCATCATTGAAAAGGACACCATAATCTTGTGGCTGCCATGTCATGTCGAAAGTGACCCCAGTAATGTCCGTATCGTATAGTATTGTCATGTTATGGCTGCGATGTCATCATTGTAAAGGACACCATAATATTGTGGCTACCATGTCATGTAGAAAGTGACGACAGTAATGTCAGTAACGTGCAATATTATCATGCTATGGCTGCGATGTCATCATTGTAAGGGACATCATAATCTTATGGCTGCCATGTCATGTCGAAAAAGTGGGGACAGTAATGTTAGTAACGTGCAATATTGTCATGTTATGGCTGCGATGTCGTCATTGTAAGAGACACCATAATCTTGTGGCTGCCATGTCATGTCGAAAGTGACCCCAGTAATGTCCGTAACGTATAGTATTGTCATGTTATGGCCGCGATGTCATCATTGTAAGGGACACCATAATATTGTGGCTACCATGTCATGTCAAAAAAGTGGGGACAGTAATGTTAGTAACGTGCAATATTGTCATGTTATGGCTGCGATGTCATCATTGTAAGAGACACCATAATATTGCGGCTGCCATGTCATGTAGAAAGTGACGACAGTAATGTCAGCAAACGTGCAATATTGTCATGTTATGGCTGCGATGTCATCATTGTAAGAGACACCATAATATTGTGGCTGCCATGTCATGTAGAAAGGGACGACAGTAATGTCAGTAACGTATAATATTGTCATGTTATGGCTACCACATCATCATTGTATAGGACACCACAATATTGTGGCTGCCATGTCATGTCGAAAGTGACGTCAGGTCAGTGACGTAAAATATTGTAAAGAAATATGTTATTCCTGCCATGTCGTCATTTGAACTGACACATTAAAGACGCATATAACTATTACGTTTGAGTTTCTATGCTCCATTGGAAATTGCAACAGTATTCTCAATCAATACAATCATCTTATCGCTGCACTGTACTTTTGGAATTGATACATTTAACTCAGCGACGCATGTAACTCTGATATTAGGGTATGACTATATGCAATGTGAATGGCAGCAGTAATTTCAATAACTTGTTTGGTTTGGTTTATGTTGGACGGGTTGCCCCCAGGAGGTAATATCGTGACAATCGGACGGGTCAAGGTAGTGAAGAGCCAAGTCTCCAGGAGTAACCGCCTAATCTTTGAGAATAAAACGTGCGTTAATGCTACATGCATCAAATACAAACACAATCATTAGTTATACGTCGAAATAACATCTTATATCTGGATATCAATACGGTAGTCCGGTCTTTTTTTCTCCTTTTTTTGCAACCAAATATAACATGTGACTTATTTATTAACTATAGAACTGCGAGGAATCTCAGGGAACATCACTGTTTCGCCTGGAAAAAGGCGCCAAAGGAATTCCATACTTTTGACCAGCCTGGTACCACAACTCGCTGCAACTGAATTAATATCCCAGATGCAGACGAACATTTTTCACCCTCAAAACTTCTCCAACTTTTCATCGCCATTTCTTGCAGGATCGTATAAACGGAAAAGATTTATTGTCGAGCCATTTGATGTTGATCTTTTCTTTTCTTTATTCTGTTTCCAGACGTAACGACGCTGGTTGCTGCGTTTAAATGACACGGTTCTTCAAGTAGCCATGGAAAACCCATCGACGTCGTGAGCAATGTAGCAGTTCGGCGGGATTTCACCCGCACAGCGCCCTGCGACCGCGCGGTTCGAGGCCATGTGCGGCCCTCATTTGAGTTTCAAATCCTCTCTCCCATTCAAGTTAAAATAGGTGGAAAATTTCCTCAACAGGCTCGGACAGCACAAAGAACGAAGAGGACAGAAATACGTTGTTAACTGGCTCCCAGGCCCTGTGTGTATGATATATAGGCCTACGGGGGCCTCGATCTGACGATCAGTCATCCTTGTGGACGAACACCAAGTACATAGTCGGCCTACCTTCATATATATTATTTACGCCAAGAAGCTCGAACTGCAATCTTGTCTAATGTTACGAAAACGGTTGTTGTCTATGTCCCCCGATACATTTTATAAAGCGTGAAGGAAGCCATGTTTGTGATATCAGCCTTGTAAACAAAGTATTTATAAATCTCTCCTGTCAATCATACTGTTAATGAAATATACGGGATTAAGAGACATGAAATGGCGTGCAGTGGAAGATTGATTTATGCCAGCTGCAGTTGTAAAATATGTGCATTTTAAATCAACGTGCCTTAGATCAATTAGCAACTGTATGTTCAATATATCAGTTGATGCCATATATTTGCTCACGTTCCGGCACTTTACTCCACTTTCGGATGTCACGTAAAGAAAGAAAGTTATACGCTCTTGGGGCCAACTGCTTTGACACCTGAAATGACAGCCCGGGGCGAGAAAAAACATGTCTTTTGATGCCCTAGCTGTGCAAGTACTCATCCTGCTCACCTGGCTTTACCTTTAATTAAACGAAATTCTGGTCAGAAAGGCGACCGATCGCAGGCGGTTGTACACTCGGCAACAATAAATATTGTGAAACGATTTCAAATTATTACCCGAATTTGAAAACCCATTTCTGTTTCCATTGTGCACAGACCTCACAACCAGGCCTCACTAGGCCTCAGCATAAACAGTTGAAGGAGTGTCAGTGCACGAGAGAGCCTGGGGATGGAGTGCCATTTAATTTGATCACCTTTTTCACACCTGAGCTTACATCAAGCGAAGCGAGGGGGACCTCTTGAGAAAAACCGTCTTTTCAGCCACAGCCTAAGCTGATGTGTATAAGTACCTTACCGCCTCAAGCCTATATGTACTATCCGGCACGACATATTGAAAGGGGACTTGGGGTTCGGGTTTGAGGCATGTGGGGCCGGGGCCGGGGCCGCCGCCTAAAGAGGCCGGCGGGGCAAGGCGTGCCTCCCAAACCACACCGGACTTTAATGATTCAACAGACCATCGAACACCTCCGTATTTACCCAGTGTCAGATATTTCGTGCCGAAGCAAACACCGCACTCAACAAAGCGCAAGAACACTGTGGCTGAGCATAGCTGGTAACGTTGGACATGTATAATACGCTGCGTCCTGTTATAGCTAATGTGTTTTCCAGGGGCCTTTCACAGGGGGGTGGAGGGGACGGCAATCTCCATTATTTACCTTGTTATGATTTAATTCTGGCACACCTGCCATTTTTCCTTCTTTAACGTGACTAATAGCCCGGGCTGTAATTAAATGTAGGTCGATAAACAAAAGGACGATGAATCACGTAGGAATGTAATAAGTCGTTTCAACAACGACTCTCCTAGAAATCTTCTGTCGGTATCGCATATTAATATAATAATGGAGTGTCTCTTGGTTGTCCAACTCGCTATGTTCGGTAACAAACCACAAAATAACGTTTACATCGATCATTATAAAGAGAATGCATGGCACTATGATGCATAGAATGTTCTCGCCAGATGGCGCTGTATGTGTTCGTCGAACAGCGTTTCTTAGGTTGGTTCAGGCCCCAACGCAAGACTGACTACCAGCTTTCCAGCGAACGTGCAACGACGGGTTCGCTTAAAGTTATTTGTACACATTTTTTCGGCAAACCTAAAACAGACTTCATAGTTTACTATAAATGAAAGATCAACATTCGCAATTAACATATCTGTAACTGTGCTTCAACATGTAATGGCAAATATGGCAGAAAGTTAGTTCTTACGTGACAGCTAACCGTAAGATGGAAGCTACGTGCATTACGTTATATATATGCAGAGTTCATTGGTTTATTGTACCATGTTCATCAGGTCATAAAATGTAACAATTTAGGTCCGGACATGACTTTGGCAGAAAGCACCTGCTTGAATAGGTTTAACCTCTGTATTGTGAAAATGGAAAGGGTCAACGTAGAGAGAAGCCAGAACTCCGGGTGTAGTAATTCTTTGCCTAGAAAGACATGCGATCTTTACCCTGCACAAACACATGCATTAGCACACGTGGGACTCGATCCACGCACCGGCCGCTTTGACTGGCACTGGTGGGGCTCGAACCACGCACCGGCCGCTTGGACTGGCACTGGTGGGACTCGAACCACGCACCGGCCGCTTGGACGGGCACTGATGGGGCTCGAACCACGCACCGGCCGCTTGGACGGGCACTGGTGGGGCTCGAACCACGCACCGGCCGCTTGGACTGGAACTGGTGGGGCTCGAACCACGCACCTGCCGCTTGGATGGGCACAGGTGGGGCTCGAACCACGCACCGGCCGCTTGGACTGGCACTGGTGGGGCTCGAACCACGCACCGGCCGCTTGAACTGGCACTGGTGGGGCTCGAACCACGCACCGGCCGCTTGGCCTGGCACTGGTGGGGCTCGAACCACGCACCGGCCGCTTGGATGGGCACAGGTGGGGCTCGAACCACGCACCGGCCGCTTGGACTGGCACTGGTGGGGCTCGAACCACGCACCGGCCGCTTGGACTGGCCTAGCAGAACACACTCGACAGTAGCCGAACACGCTACCCACTGGGCCACTGAGTAACGACCCCCAACCTGTAATGCCGTTGAGCGGCTGTAATCGACCTACACTGTTCGTCTCGTATATTCGACTAGACGCCAAAAATATTTGCTTGATAATACGGGCACTGCACGATTATTATTTATAAAGTATGAGCAAAAACAGGCAAGCCCGCCGGGGCATCATACTTGTGTATCTCATCCGTCATACTTTGTGCCATAAATGTTTTCATGGCCTGCCTTATAGTTGTCGCTGTTACTGCGGTCGTCAACCCGAGAAAAACGTCGATACATATGCAGATACATACCGATATATACCCACATACGCATATCCAAAGTGCGATTGGACATTTTTTGTGTGAACGGCGCTTCATACGCGAAAGGCAAAAGAGAAAAACAAATATGTGAGAAAACAGAAACGTCCTTTCAAGTTGCTGAGGAGAAAATTAAGAGATTTCTTATGTAAATCGCAGTCTTTGCCAAAATAAACACGACGGACTCGCTTCTCGATATAGAGAAACGTCTCTGAGGCTAAGCCTCGAGACTTTGCTCGACTAGTTTTAGGACTGTATAACCAGTCTGTACTTCGCCAACAGGTGGACCTATGTTTGTTCGTCTCCAATCTGTTTAACGCTCGCTCAATTAATTAGACGGAAAATTGTCTCCGGTTTCACAACAAACAGACGTTGGGAGTCTCGGGGCCACGTGAAGTCTACAAAGGGGCCGACAGCCTCTTATTCGATTGAGGGTCTGTACCGGGGGGTGGGGGGGCGATGGGGACACACCCAACGGGCCACCCTAGTCGCTGCCCTTGTGTCCGACCCATGTGGTCATGGCAAAACAAACCGGATACGGGATATGTAGCGTGGGTGTTCTGAAGGTGTTAAGCTGACCGAGGTTTCCTCGATTTGTCCTGCTTACGTCACAAAAGCGCGGGAAGCGGTGCTCGGCATTCTCACAGCAGAGGTCGCTCGTTCCTCATTTGCCTCTAAGCAACGGTCAAGGGTGTTGGGGTCACAGCGGTTTCTAAGAGTTGTTGAGGTACTTTTTGTATTTGGGAAAGCGTGAGACATTCTCCTAAAGTATGGCCCCAATCGACGCCTTGTCAACAGGAAATTGTTAACATAAGAGGGGGGTTGGTTTCAATAAGGTAATTAGAAGAGAATAAAATCCTAAATTCATCAAAAGCGTTTTGAGTGGTCGATTACTGCGTGAGTAACGATGGCCATTTGACACTCTATATGCGGTTACAATCAACAAAGTTAAATTGCTACGTCTAATTACTGTGTTACTGTGTTCCCGCCACACATTGCAAATATGGGCTAAATCCGAACTGCATGTTGCGACAGCTCCGTTGGAGGCGCACAACAAGCTTGTGGGTAAACAAACTTGTTGTTAGTGATATATAAGCTGTTAACACAAATTGTTGTGTTCTTGTGGATGCACAAAAGGTGTTGGGCACACAACGTTGTTGTTATTGGTGTTTAAGCTGTAAACACAATGTTTCTGTCCCGTTTCGTTATGTGGGTAGGCACGCAGGATTAGCCAGGTAACAATCACATCCAACAACCGTATTATGAAACACCAGTGCATCCCCGCGAGAACAAGAAATGCGAATATATAACAAAAATAATATAAAAAGGTTGTTTCATACGTCACAGATGTCAGGTTGCATTTACATAGCAGATATGCTTGATGCCATAGACTGGTTGGAAAAGTATATCAGACAGATCAGGGATTCTACCAATGATCTGACGTTTGCTGATACAACTCGCATATGATGTAGGAGTTTAAATTGGAACTAATATAAACACGAATCAGCCGCAAAAGGCCATCAATATACTCGCGCAAACACCACGCCTACGTTTTTGTGTTTCTTTATCTTGTTCCGTTTAGATTTATCCCTCTGCTGGCCGCGCTATCGGCTTGAAGTGGATCTCACAGCGACGTAACAGCCCTGCCACGGCTGTCAGTAAATGGAATTCGAAAGCCGGAATACCAACCAACTGGCAGGCGTTCTCGGCTTAAGAGATCTGAAATCCCGTGCAATCCATGAAGTTTGTTTGATTATAGTATGACAAATTAGCTGACGCGCGGTGTCAGAGAAGTGACATGGAGCGACAACCTGGAGACCGGCGACTTTTTGGTCCAAGATATCATCTGTCGGGTAAAAGTTGGCGGGACCGGAAACGAGGCTAAACCGATGCAGCTTGGATCAGTTAATTGGTTTCGTTATCAGCGTGGCGTCTTTCGGCTTATGGAAAGTCGGGGTAACCGACTTTACCCGCTGATGCAACCGTAGATTAGGTTGATCAGGGCGAGAACGTGAATGTTATTTTAGAGGAACGAGGTCGAGATCCAGGCAAGAGATGTGGGTATGCAGATTTCAAGCAGATTTCATGATCTGTACATAAATATAAGACTTAAAACGCCCGTTACAACATCCTTGTATGCAAAAGGTCTCGGAGTGAAGACAGATGCGTAACTTACATCGTAGAAATATCAGTTGTCGTGACTGCCGTCTGCATTAAGATCATGCTGGTTACGGGAACGACGGAAACTTCTGGGTTTTATCCAGACGATTGTCATATAACTGTGGCTGTTCCTTCCTCACTTTGTATCGCTGTTAATTCTTAATTTTTCTTGTGTGAGTCACTTTAATATATAATAAATCTCAAGGGATCAGGCATTGAGAAACGACAAAGATGCCCATTATAATGGGAAGGGGGAGTGGGGGGGGGGCAGCAGGAGCAATTCTGACGAGTGCCGACATTCAGGGATACATATAGCTGGTGCGGCCGCTCCTAGATTATCCCTTTTCACTGCTTCCAGCTCTTAAAAATAAGATAAACTAAGGTCATCGAGCATTGAGGATAGAGAGACATAGCTGGAAGAAGCTCTTGATTTGCGTTACTGACATAAATTTTGTTCTTGTTTTTAACAATCACAAGAGAGGGGTGGAGGAGGGCCGCAAGAGCAAACATGATCAGATTTACTTTGAACAATTCAGCTGTCGGATGTGCCGGGTGCGGGGTAACGAGTTTAAATCTGTGGCAGTCATGCCGCGTACCTTTACGAGGAGCGTTGGTCGGGAGTCGCGGGGTGGGGTGGGTGGAGATGGGGACAGGGATGGGGCGGTGATCTACAAACTGCTCGGTTGGCGGACGGTTCGGGAAAGAAGGGCGGAGGAGAGAGGTCGCGGGCGAGTACGGTATGAAGTTATTCAGAAGAACCTTGATCGGCGGGGAGTTAGTCCGACATGTGGGAAATATACCAGATCGGATGTCGGGGGAAGGCACCTGGTTTCTCCCCCGCCGAGGGCCAAGGGGGGTGAGGAATTGGGGTGGCGGGTTATGGGTGGATGCGGGCGAGATTTTTCGAAAAAGGAGTCCGTTCGGTATCGCTTTCTAACCCCGTATTTACGTTAGCGAGGCCAGGGAGCGGCGTCCTCGTCGTCCTAACAACCGCCTCACTTTCTTCGCAAATGTTATGTAAATACAGCCCCAGTCATTACGAGCCTTCGACCACATGTGAACCGCATTGAATGGTCCGTAAAAAAAAAATCTGGGCCCAGCGCCGTGTGACAAATTGGAACGGGATTACCGGGATCTGGCTGTCGTTAGTCCGGTTCCAGACCTCCGGTCCCTGGTTCCTCCCCGCAAATTGCTCGTCCGCTCCGGGTATAATGATACCAAACCAGCTAGGGTTCCCCATGCGGAATCTCGAACTTATAAATATCCGCGCACGCACTTTCTCAATCAATGTGCCAGGCGAATTGGAAACTAACAGGATTTTAGGTACTGTAAAACAAAGCTGGAACGTGGGTACCTTGATCTCCATGTTGACAGCTAGGCCACTCTACATGTATTATATTGTACAGTGTATGGTGCGCAGCGTAGAAACGCCTTATATAGCAGCAAAGATATTAGTACACCAAGTGTATCTTTGATAGTACACAGTGTTGATCATTAACTCAAGGTACATGTTCGGGTGGTGTACATTCTTCTACGAACTGCACAAAGTGAGTCGAACAAATGAAGTGTGCTAGATCTTTAGACTAATGCATCTTGTTAGATAAGATATATATATCTAGAAAATTCCTATTAGATTAGGACCATAAAATGGTACAAATTGAGATACATACTCGCAGACGTTTGCAGCGAGAAGGCTGTTTAAACTACGTTTGCAATTTGTAAAGACGTGACGAAATGCAATAAAATGGCATTCTAGGCCACTTGTGTGCACAGAAATGCTAACTTGGGCTGCGAAACCTCCCGCGACAATGAACTGAGACCGGATAAGAAATGCCCCATATCCATCTGACAGGAACTAACCCACAACCTGTTGATCTGTAGCTCAGTCTGCGTATCAACCGTTTTAGGGGGGCTGCAGGAACAATGTGACGTTAGTTTGATTAATGAATGCATAGCTCTGATAAATTTCCGGATTAGTTTGTTAATACCAGTCACCCCAACCCAAACACATTTGAAGTTATGGGTTCCAAACGGTCTCTTTTTTTAAAACTTGTATTTATTTTAAATGACAGCCATCGTGTGAAATGGAGTTGAAATATGCACCGTAGCACCAAAGGGTTGCCAGGCCATGGTGGTAAGAACATTTACACGTAATCATAAGAAAAAGAATAATAAATTTATAGTTTTTCACACGATGCTAATTTATGTTCACCCATTGCTAGAAGAAACAGGATGGAAAATTGCTCCAACAAACCGCCATTTCGAATGCAGCTGGTAACTGCCAAACGCGGAACTTAATGCACTAAATTGTTGCCGGATACCAGGGCGGATTCGGGATTTGGGTTTAAAGGGGATGCTGGGGTGTTTCCCGCGAATTGGCGCAGTAAGAAATGATGATGGGTGGCCGAGGGGCGGGAAAATGGAATTTCGAACCGGCAATCAGCACACTTCCTTTTCCATAAGTTGGCTTTGCGGCTTTTTTCTGACCACCTGCCAAAGTAAGCATCGATGGTTCTGAAAACTTTCCGATTAAGCTATTCCATGTCTTAGGTATTGAATGCATATATACTCCAATAGTGTGTATGCGGAAGACAAAACATATTACGCACCCACTGGAATCGCTTTATAATAAATTGAATGGAAACGAGATTGCGTCACCCGTAGGGTGAGAATGACGTAATTGTAAAATCCGGATTATGTCTTGGGTCCACTACAATGACCTTGACCTTAATAATTGACCTTAACCCCATTCCTGTGACGTTGACCTTTGACCTACATACCCCGTTAACGAATCGATCCATGTCGTATAACGGATATCGAGGAGTAAATTTATACCAGCGACGAAATGTTGCGTTTTGCGGCCTACACGGAGTGCACAGACACACCCTGAGATCCGTATTTGACCGCTGAGATCCAGATTGGACCCCTCAGATCCGTATTTGGCCCCTCAGATCCAGATTCGACCCATCAGATCCATAGTGACCCTTCAGATCCAGATTTGACACCTTAGATTCAGATTGACCCCTCAGATCCATATTTGACACCTCAGATCTGAAAGTTTTGCTCTGCGTGGGCCTATGGCCCCATAGGCCTACTACCCTGTACAAATCTCTGCGAATAAAATATTTCCTCGTGCGTATTAGAAACGTAACTTTTGTTTGCCTTATTGTCAACGAGACCGTGTATCCAGCAAAGGACAACCACGTTCCCACGCTTACGATACTAACAGGCTAAAATGTTAAGGTGTGATATTTGTGGGTCGCCCATGTGCTATTTTCCGAATCAAAATATGCACCCACCATGGCGAGCCATGTGTGCAATAAAGCCGATAAACCGGGTTTTTCAGCCGATAAAGGGGAAAAACCGGTTTATCGTTTGATAAGTAGGGTAGTTGAATAAACTCGGTATTTGGACCTAGAAACCGTGACGATTACTTCAGGCAACCCTTTAATGCGAGTTCCATTCACTCCATATTGATCCACGCGATGGCGCCACATCTCTTGACATTACCAGCTGATTACACGGCTTGCAAATGGCACCATGGATCTAACTTTTACCGATATAACGGTATCACTCCACGAGCCTCAGCATGATATGGTGCCACATATCGAAAAACCGAGTTTAACGATCAACCACGTGCGAAGAACAGGGTTTATCGATCCGAAAAACTAGGTTCATCAAATAAACCCAGCTATTCGGTCAAAAAACAGGGTTTTCCGGTGAATTTATCGATCAAAAGCCGAGTTTGAGGATGAAAAACCGAGCTTATCGGCGTTTAACTAGGTTTTTCAGTAGATCTGCCTACTTGTTTTGATAAACTCGGTTTATCGATCAAACTATAAACCCGGTTTATAAGCTTTATTGTACAAAGGGCTCGCCATACTGCGACATTATGCAAGCACACTTTGCTTGGCAACTACACGCAGTGCTAGCTAGTGCTAAAACAGAGAGCATAAGGGAACAGGGGAGAGGAGACTTTATTTCATTGCTATAAGAAAAGCCATTCGGTAATTAGTGATGAAACAGATAGCATAAAGGAGAGGCAAGAAGGCTTTCTTTCATCGCGATGACAAGATCTATTTAGTTTGGTAACTAAGTGTTAAAACAGAGACCATAGTCTATGTTCAGATATAGCGGGGGGGGGGGGGGCTTCCTTTCCTTGCTTCAATGAGACCTATCTAGCCGCAGTTATCAAAACGTAGGCTATAGCTAGTGATAACATAAAGAACATAATTTTGGATGGAGGGCACAGAGATCTTCTTTCGTTTGCAAGCGGTGGAGATCTGAGCTTACTGGCGTTACTTTAACAGGAGATATCTAACTATCTCTGTGTATATCGTTGTCAGTCCTCCCTTTTCGCGCAGATTCATATACCGCTTCACCCACGGCTTATACAGACGCCGGGCCCGGGACGGGACGCCGGGCCCGGGATGCGGAGCTCCTGGCGAGATTCGATTCGATTCAAAGCGTTCAGGCGGCTCCAAACCACATCGACGCCGCCCAGACCTGGGCTGCACCCAGTTGTTTGCTAATTAAGCCCCGGCTTCCTCCGCAAAAAAGATATCCAAATAGACCCCAATTAAAAGCAGTCTGGGTGGATACAAGGGGTTCCGCGGGACCCTTGGCTGTTTGGGTAACCCTTGGTGGGCAGGTGGAAAAACAGACAGTTGTCACTACCCCGCCGAAACTCCACTGATTGACAGCTCTCTCAATGGCGGTATGCCTGATGAGTCACGGTTGGTCATGGCCTCAGAGATAGATGTATACACCGCTCTCGATGTGCTGGGATAGAGGCAGTTCGAATTGAGATGGATGCAGCCGCAGCGAAAGTGGAGAAGAAATGAGAAACCAGGGGCGGGGCGGGGAGGGCGGGGCGGAATGGATGGGTGGGTGGCGGGGCAGGGCGGGGCGGAATGGATGGGTGGGTGGCGGGGCAGGGCGGGGCGGAATGGATGGGTGGGTGGGTGGTGGCCGCGGTTAGGATGTTTGTTTGACATGGCTGCATGCAGTGAATCCAGGGCTGGGGGTCCGGTCTGAGTAACGGTCGTGGACTTCATTTCCCTGGAACGAGAGCAACAATTTAAAAAAAAAGCAAAATGATCATGGCAAATTATTCAAAATCCTCGTCAGCAGGCAAACTGCTGGTTGACGTAACAGTGGGTCACCCAGGGGCATTGGTCAATCGTTTAGCTTGCGCACTTTTCACCACCTGGTTAACGTAAGAGTTATTTTATATAAAATCTTACAGGACAATTCGGTATACACATATAGTACATATACATTGTACACATATAGTACATATACATTGTACACAAATAGTACATATACATTGTACACATATAGTACATATACATTTTACACATATAGTACATATACATTGTACACATATAGTACATATACATTGTACACATATAGTACATATACATTGTACACATATAGTACATATACATTGTACACATATAGTACATATACATTGTACACACATAGTACATATACATTGTACACATATAGTACATATACATTGTACACATATAGTACATATACATTGTACACATAAAGTACATATACATTGTACACATATAGTACATATACATGGTACACATATAGTACATATACATTGTACACATATAGTACATATACATTGTACACATATAGTACATATACATTGTACACATATAGTACATAAACATTGTACACATATAGTACATATACATTGTACACATATAGTACATATACATTGTACACATATAGTACATATACATTGTACACATAAAGTACATATACATTGTACACATTTAGTACATATACATTGTACACATATAGTACATATACATTGTACACATATAGTACATATACATTGTACACATATAGTACATATACATTGTACACATAGAGTACATATACATTGTACACATATAGCACATATACATTGTACACAAATAGTACATATACATTGTACACATAGAGTACATATACATTGTACACATATAGTACATATACATTGTATACATATAGTACATATACATTGTACACATATAGTACATATACATTGTACACATATAGTACATATACATTGTACACATAGAGTACATATACATTGTACACATATAGTACATAAACATTGTACACATATAGTACATATACATTGTACACATATAGTACATATACATTGTACACATAAAGTACATATACATTGTACACATTTAGTACATATACATTGTACACATATAGTACATATACATTGTACACATATAGTACATATACATTTAGCTCAATAAAACCTATCAAGGTTGAACTTCTGCGCAATAGGTTTTTTTTTAGCTTTTACAGGCAACTTACTGAACGGGTCATAATAAAGTTCTTGCCTAACGATATGGCGGGTATTGGGGCTCTCTCCCTATACGCCGTTCAATTTATTGGACAAATTTACCTCGCACATTGAAATCTAGTTTTTGCCAACGAATGATCATGTTAATCGTCTGGTTTACGGGCAATGAATAACCGAGGTATGAAATGTGATTGTTTGGCGCCACTTTCGTGCACATGAAGACTGGATAGGACTGGATGAACCATGCCACAGACGTGACAATGAGATGGGACTGAATGAACCATGCCACAGACGTGACAATGAGATGGGGCTGGATGAACCATGCCACAGACGTGACTATGAGATGGGACTAGATGAACCATGCCACAGACGTGACAATGAGATGGGACTGGATGAACTAGGCCACAGACGTGACAATGAGATGGGGCTGGATGAACCATGCCACAGACGTGACAATGAGATAGGACTGGATGAACCATGCCACAGACGTGACAATGAGATGGGACTGGATAAACCATGCCACAGACGTGACAATGAGATGGGATTGGATGAACCATGCCACAGACGTGACAATGAGATGGGACTGGATGAACCATGCCACAGACGTGACAATGAGATGGGGCTGGATGAACCATGCCACAGACGTGACAATGAGATGGGACTGGATGAACTAGGCCACAGACGTGACAATGAGATGGGACTGGATGAACCATGCCACAGACGTGACAATGAGAGGGGAGTGGATGAACCATGCCACAGACGTGACAATGAGATGGGACTGGATGAACCATGCCACAGACCTGACAATCAGATGGGACTGGATGAACCATGCCACAGACGTGACAATGATATGGGATTGGATGAACCATGCCACAGACGTGACAATGAGATGGGACTGGATGAACCATGCCACAGACGTGACAATGAGATGGGACTGGATGAACCATGCCACAGACGTGACAATGAGATGGGACTGGATGAACCATGCCACAGACGTGACAATGAGATGGGACTGGATGAACCATGCCACAGACGTGACAATGAGATAGGACTGGATGAACCATGCCACAGACGTGACAATGAGATGGGACTGGATGAACCATGCCACAGACCTGGCAATGAGATAGGACTGGATGAACCATGCCACAGACGTGACAATGAGATGGGACTGGATGAACCATGCCACAGACGTGACAATGAGATAGGACTGGATGAACCATGCCACAGACGTGACTATGAGATGGGACTGGATGAACCATGCCACAGACGTGACAATGAGATGGGGTTGGATGAACCATGCCACAGACGTGACAATGAGATGGGACTGGATGAACCATGCCACAGACGTGACAATGAGATGGGACTGGATGAACCATCCCACAGACGTGACAATGAGATGGGACTGGATGAACCATGCCACAGACGTGACAATGAGATGGGACTCTATAAACCATGCCACAGACGTGACAATGAGATGGGACTGGATGAACCATGCCACAGACGTGACAATGAGATGGGACTGGATGAACCATGCCACAGATGTGACAATGAGATGGGACTGGATGAACCATGCCACAGACCTGACAATGAGATGGGACTGGATGAACCATGCCACAGACGTGACAATGAGATGGGGTTGGATGAACCATGCCACAGACGTGACAATGAGATGGGGCTGGATGAACCATGCCACAGACGTGACTATGAGATGGGACTAGATGAACCATGCCACAGACGTGACAATGAGATAGGACTGGATGAACCATGCCACAGACGTGACAATGAGATGGGACTAGATGAACCATGCCACAGATGTGACAATGAGATGGGACTGGATGAACCATGCCACAGACGTGACAATGAGATGGGACTGGATGAACCATGCCACTGACGCGACAATGAGATGGGACTGGATGAACCATGCTACAGACGTGACAATGAGATGGGGCTGGATGAACCATGCCACAGACGTGACAATGAGATGGGGCTGGATGAACCATGCCACAGACGTGACTATAAGATGGGACTGGATGAACCATGCCACAGACGTGACAATGAGATGGGACTGGATGAACCATGCCACAGACGTGACAATGAGATGGGGCTGGATGAACCAAGCCACAGACGTGACTATAAGATGGGACTGGATGAACCATGCCAGAGACGTGACAATGAGATGGGGCTGGATGAACCATGCCACAGACGTGACAATGAGATGGGGCTGGATGAACCATGCCACAGACGTGACAATGAGATGGGACTGGATGAACCATGCCACAGACGTGACAATGAGATAGGACTGGATGAACCATGCCACTGACGTGACAATGAGATGGGACTGGATGAACCATGCCACAGACGTGACAATGAGATGGGACTGGATGAACCATGCCACAGACGTGACAATGAGATGGGAGTGGATGAACCATGCCACAGACCTGACAATGAGATGGGACTGGATGAACCATGCCACAGACGTGACAATGAGATGGGGCTAGATGAACCATGCCACAGACCTGACAATGAGATGGGACTGGATGAACCATGCCACAGACGTGACAATGAGATGGGGCTGGATGAACCATGCCACAGACGTGACAATGAGATGGGACTGGATGAACCATGCTACAGACGTGACAATGAGATGGGACTGGATGAACCATGCCACAGACGTGACAATGAGATGGGGTTGGATGAACCATGCCACAGACGTGACAATGAGATGGGACTGGATGAACCATGCCACAGACGTGACAATGAGATGGGACTGGATGAACCATGCCACAGACGTGACAATGAGATGGGGCTGGATGAACCATGTCACAGACGTGACAATGAGATGGGGCTGGATGAACTATGCCACAGACCTGACAATGAGATAGGACTGGATGAACCATGCCGCAGACGTGACAATGAGATGGGGCTGGATGAACCATGCCACAGACGTGACAATGAGATGGGACTGGATGAACCATGCCACAGACCTGACAATGAGATGGGACTGGATGAACCATGCCACAGACGTGACAATGAGATGGGACTGGATGAACCATGCCACAGACCTGACAATGAGATGGGGCTGGATGAACCATGCCACAGACGTGACAATGAGATGGGACTGGATGAACCATGCCACAGACCTGACAATGAGATGGGACTGGATGAACCATGCCACAGACGTGACAATGAGATGGGACTGGATGAACCATGCCACAGACCTGACAATGAGATGGGGCTGGATGAACCATGCCACAGACCTGACAATGAGATGGGGCTGGATGAACCATGCCACAGACGTGACAATGAGATGGGGCTGGATGAACCATGCCACAGACCTGACAATGAGATGGGACTGGATGAACCATGCCACAGACGTGACAATGAGATGGGGCTGGATGAACCATGCCACAGACGTGACAATGAGATGGGACTGGATGAACCATGCTACAGACGTGACAATGAGATGGGACTGGATGAACCATGCCACAGACGTGACAATGAGATGGGGTTGGATGAACCATGCCACAGACGTGACAATGAGATGGGACTGGATGAACCATGCCGCAGACGTGACAATGAGATGGGGCTGGATGAACCATGCCACAGACGTGACAATGAGATGGGACTGGATGAACCATGCCACAGACCTGACAATGAGATGGGGCTAGATGAACCATGCCACAGACCTGACAATGAGATGGGACTGGATGAACCATGCCACAGACGTGACAATGAGATGGGGCTGGATGAACCATGCCACAGACGTGACAATGAGATGGGACTGGATGAACCATGCTACAGACGTGACAATAAGATGGGACTGGATGAACCATGCCACAGACGTGACAATGAGATGGGGTTGGATGAACCATGCCACAGACGTGAAAATGAGATGGGACTGGATGAACCATGCCACAGACGTGACAATGAGATGGGACTGGATGAACCATGCCACAGACGTGACAATGAGATGGGGCTGGATGAACCATGTCACAGACGTGACAATGAGATGGGGCTGGATGAACTATGCCACAGACCTGACAATGAGATAGGACTGGATGAACCATGCCGCAGACGTGACAATGAGATGGGGCTGGATGAACCATGCCACAGACGTGACAATGAGATGGGACTGGATGAACCATGCCACAGACCTGACAATGAGATGGGACTGGATGAACCATGCCACAGACGTGACAATGAGATGGGACTGGATGAACCATGCCACAGACCTGACAATGAGATGGGGCTGGATGAACCATGCCACAGACGTGACAATGAGATGGGACTGGATGAACCATGCCACAGACCTGACAATGAGATGGGACTGGATGAACCATGCCACAGACGTGACAATGAGATGGGACTGGATGAACCATGCCACAGACCTGACAATGAGATGGGGCTGGATGAACCATGCCACAGACCTGACAATGAGATGGGGCTGGATGAACCATGCCACAGACGTGACAATGAGATGGGGCTGGATGAACCATGCCACAGACCTGACAATGAGATGGGACTGGATGAACCATGCCACAGACGTGACAATGAGATGGGGCTGGATGAACCATGCCACAGACGTGACAATGAGATGGGACTGGATGAACCATGCTACAGACGTGACAATGAGATGGGACTGGATGAACCATGCCACAGACGTGACAATGAGATGGGGCTGGATGAACCATGCCACAGACGTGACAATGAGATGGGACTGGATGAACCATGCCGCAGACGTGACAATGAGATGGGGCTGGATGAACCATGCCACAGACGTGACAATGAGATGGGACTGGATGAACCATGCCACAGACCTGACAATGAGATGGGACTGGATGAACCATGCCACAGACGTGACAATGAGATGGGACTGGATGAACCATGCCACAGACGTGACAATGATATGGGGCTGGATGAACCATGCCACCGACGCTGGCAACGTGGCGCGAACCCACAACCTATTGGTCTGCCGATCAATCAGTTTACTAACTGAGACAAGGAGGCTCCCCACAATGCCTGATACGTCCAGGTATTGATAATACCCAACAAAGTGGTCAGTGTGGCATTTGTGTGTATTGCACACACCGTCCACACGACAGGAGCTCCGTTCTGGCACCGTTCTGGCAAAGACCAGTGTTATTCCGTGACTTATTGTACACTGCATATATTTGTAATTATGCAGTAAGGACTGGAAAAAAGTGTTTTCTAGTGTGTGTTTGAAAGACTGAAAAGAGTCATCAGTGGAAAATGCAGCTTTAGGGCCTAAGCAGGATCATATTTCTCAGTGTATGATTGCCTTTGATATATATGTGTTACTTTTGTATTTGTCTATAGATATAACCTAGTTCTATAACAATGAAATAGGACGTGTCATACAACCTACGATACAATTTTACTCGATTCACACATACAATGTTGATAAAACGAGTAGGTGAAAGTGGAAACTCAGGGGAGTTGTCGGTTGTCGAATTTATAGAAATCTTTGTTGACAAATGTAGATTTTGGATCTTGTTCCTGAAATATTGACGCAATTATAAACGTAAGGATTTTCACACCGCACAAGTGGAGAAAACACAGCCTAGTGTTATTGCGGAATAACGACTGTTATTCGTTTCATGAATTCTTTAGCGCCAAAGAACTGACGGAAACGCCACTTTTTTTGGCAATGTCAATGAATAATCCAAAAGACTGGAGCACAGTCTTTTGTGTGGGTCGCGTGAAATAGTCCCATGGCATTCACTGGAGGTGTCATTTCACACCGCACGTGTTGGACAATACCACTGTAACGCAGTATAAGTGGATTCATTTCCATGGCTCACGCCAAGAGGAAAAAAAAAGCCTGAACAAAAATGAAAACAAATGGCGTTGATATTGAGCAACAGTTCTGAGCACTTTGCAGGAATTGGTCGAATCAAAATTGTTTCGTAATGCGGCAATAGTGACACACCGTTTATTATTTGTGGCCTTTTTTCACCCCCTCCGTTTTTTTCTCTCGTGCGCCATGTAAAAATATGGGGCAGTGAGCGCTTGTATAATTGAAGCTTTGGTGACAGGATTGTTTGCTCATCTAGCCTAGACGGAAATGAAGATACCTTTTGCCGCATGATGAAAGAACAACATTGCAAGCCCTGTACGGCCACAGCGCCGCTGTGTCGACCAACTCGGCGCCGGATGCAAGGCCAGTCAATCGACATGCTTTCTCAGCAAATATTTGTCGCCTTGTAGGCGCAAAAACGGTTACAATGGAGAGGTTCAGGACGCGTCTTGCACATAAATTCTATCGACATTCAGTGTTTTCAACAACATCCACTCGGCTCAGGGGGCTGGTCATGGCATGGCGCGCCGGATTTCAGGTGTCCCTTCTCAACGGGGATCACTCTTATGCTAGTGCACCCATCCATTCGCTAGGGGTCGCGCCGTCCCCCATGGGCGTTGTTTAATTAAAATGAATCACACATGTTTTTGCTTGGGAAACTTTGAAAGTCTTTAAAATTAAAATTGTGTATTAATATGGATATATGGTGCAACAAAGAAAAGCATATTGTTGAAATCCGTCTTTTAAAGTTTTCCGCAATGACTTTCGCAAAAAAGACTTTTGCTCCCAAACTCACTTATTATATCAGCATATTGATCAGTGATAATGTATCGTTAACGAGTCAATTATACATTCGTTCATCACATATAGTTTACCAACCGAAAAGCCTAGTGTCAGATCAGCCCTCAGTCATCTTGTCGTTGTTTTCGGGTTTTCAGGGTTCAATTCGGATCCGCTCCTGGATATCTGAATCTCACACAGCTTCGCCAATCCGCCCGGTCTCAGCAGAGTAAGGGATTAGATCAAATTATACCCTAACTCTTTTAATGACACTGATTCCAGTGTCCATTTTCAGGGTCGGATCCAGGGGGGGGGGGGAGGGGGGCGATCCGGCCCCGCCCCCCCATTGTAAGGCCGAAATTTATACCATTAAACATGTGAAAACCCAAAACGCCCCCCCCCATTCCAGCATATCTGGATCCGACCCTAAAACCGGCCGCCCTATCTAGATTTTCTGGATCCGCCCCTGATTTTACGAAATTATCAGTGACGTTTGGTTCCCGAATTCTAGTCGGATTTTCGAGAAACAATTGCGTCGTTGTCAATTGTAGAACATGTTCGATGTCGAAATTTACACCTTCCAGCCCACTACTAATACCCTGCTGCCCCAACCAGGTTGGCCAACCGGTCTGCCAACCAGTCCGTTAACCGAACTGCCAACCGGTAGGCCAACCAGTCTGCCAACCAGTTTCCCAACCAGTTCGCCAACCAATCGCCAACCAGGTTGGCCAACCAGTCTGCCGACCAGTCTGCCAACCAGTCTGCCAACCAGTCCGCCAACTAGTCCGCCAACCAGTCTGCCAACCAGTCCGCCAACCAGTTTGCCAACCAGTCTGCCAACCAGTCCGCCCACTAGTCCGCCAACCAGTCCGCCAACCAGTCTCCCAGCCAGTCTGTCAACCAGTCTGCCAACCAGTTTGCCAACCAGGCTAGCCAACCATTCTTCCAACCAGTCCGCCAACCAGACTCACCAACCAATCGCCAACCAGTCTGGTCAACCAATCTGCCAAACAGGTCCACTAGACAGGTCCGCCAAGCAGGCTCGTCAACTAATCTGGCGAACCGATCTGCCAACCAATCTAGCCAATCAACCTGGCCAAACAAAAATATTAATTAACGGTCCGGGGATCGTTTCTTGTAGCCCATCTGACTAACGTTAAGAGAATGGTAACGATGCTATCCTATGTGTGCACAGGGTTGGCCTAAGGCACCAATCGTTCATATTCACCAATGACCGCCACACCCGCAAGTCACGCACACGCTCATGGTTTTTCTCGCGCAAGTGTTTTCTCTTTCGCCGTTTCAAAAGTCTTCGCTATCAATACATTATTTGTGTAGGAGTTTCTATATAATACCAAATCTACAACGTCTCTGCAAACAAAAAATATAGTAATGAGACATCTTCATCACGGGGTGGGTCGTAAACGCAAACTGCTACACTTTGGGTGGCTTCCATTGCATTCCTTAACACGTACGTGTGGTGTTATGCTTTTTTTTATCATTGACATCACTATAGTTATTTTGAAAAACGAAGTAAAGCCTATTGAGCAAAATCAGTTGCGGTCGACAGGCGTGAAATGCAAATGGTGATAAAAATGTCACCTTTATATTGCATATTCAAAGCTGTGAAGGATTTAAGCAGCCTCATTTAGAACGGACGTGGATAGAGTGTGAAACGAGATGAAAGGCAGTCAAGTCCGCAATCCTAACCTCAATTCCTGAACCGTCTACCACTTGATTCAGGCTAAACACAAAACTAAAATGCAAACTTACCGAAGCGTTAACGACAGGAAAGCGACGCATCTGGCAAATGAATGTATAGTCACGTAGCGCATAGAGCTTGTGCTTATGGGGAAGGGAAACCAACAGTTTTTTTTATTGCATCTGATTACTGCAGGACTGGGAGTTGGCTACAATTATTTAAACTTCACTTTCGCACAGGTTGTCGGAAAACGTAGTCCCTTATGTGCGAACACACAGTTATATCTTTGCACACACACAGACACATTGGCCGCGATAAGTTTTAATGTATCTAAAACATAAGCAATAAATACACTTTGCTCGAACGGCTGTGAGAAAAACATTCAATATGATGATGAATATAGCGCTGTTCGTTGAAAAAATATATACATAACAGAACTTGATTAAGACCACATAGCTATAAGCTCTGTAATTACGAAAGTCCAGTCATGTCTCGGCTTTCGGTACCATTGGACCAACTCATGCGCCCAAAATTGGCCAATCAGGCGGAATTTGTGTGAGATAGAATTCCAGAAAAAAACTTAACTTCCCGTTAAAAGGCGCTAAGGGGACGCCGGTGCGTAGATATTGCAAGATATAATTGTTCCTTGTATGCGGAAATCCTGAAAGCAAGTTAACTGTACGTTCGCTTTCAGATGCAGGTCTCGCGATCAAGTCTCGCGATCAAGTCGCAAGGGTGATGCTCTTCATTTGCCTGAGGTAACTCCGTTGTCAACTCGATTGGGCTTACACCCTCCGTGCTATTGCTTAAGCTTCCAGAACAATGGTTAATTATATCTCATTATAAAGATGGTGACATTTGTCTCAGTAATAGAACAGTCTTGAACAGTGGATCGGATATGCGACCCTCTCGCCATCAGGCGAGAACGCATAATAAGGGTTTGGAAGGGGGTCAGTGTCGAATGTCGATTTTTGAAATATGCATGTGTCGCGTGTCGCTATTTGCCCCTTCCAGACCCCGTATAATGGAGTGAGAACGTGAGAACGCGAGATTGCGTTAAGCGAGATTGCTAGAATTAAGGCGCAAATTAAGCCTCGCAAATCTCGCGTCATCGCTTCGCGCAATCTCGCCGCACGCCCTCTTGCGTTCTCGCGCTTCCACCGAGCGTTCTTGCGTTCTCGCGATCTAGCTTCATGGTATGAGAGGCGATAAGGCAAGATCACGAGTGATATACATTTATGCCACCATGTACGAACGTTGGAAGTCCAAACTTGGGCCCTCTCAGTTTGCGCTGCACAATACCGCGGTGACCATCAATATATGTTTTATGTCGAGGCTGATATTGCAAAACAAGATTGCGGATATGACGTGGCACCGCAGCCGAGTCAGCAGGCAGAAAGTGGTCTCATTTCAGGTGATTATGTTATTAGGTATGCCCAAGTATGCCCAGTTATTATTTCTGACTCAACCAGATAAAACGCTGCTGGATTAATGTCAGACAAATTTAAGTCATTTGTCACTCGGTGCACCGCAAGTGGCAACACCAAACAACGTCATGCCAAGGAATAACGCGAACTTTGTGAAATCAATTATTTTAACGAAGAAGGATGAATTAACTAAGCGAGCAAAGTGACAACAAAACCGTTTTAAACAAATCCAAACTCGTTGAAATGCTCATCCTAGTAATGTCCCACGACGAGCGACCACGTGGTCGACAGACGAGGCGTTGAAACGGCTGGCCAGCCCCCTATAGTAGCTTGCACCCAGAAAAAACTTGAGTAAAGCCCAATGAAAAGCAATAGATCTCCTTCCAGTAATAATGGCTCAAAGGTATGTATTTCATGTGTGGCAATAGAATGAAAAAAGTTTAAAGTGTGGATCGTGTGTTTGCATGCGGTTGTAGCGTAGTTTTAATTAGACTGGTCTGAGTGGTGGCTGAGCGGGTGGAGAGCCCATCAGGCGCGCCACCAAGGCGGCCGGTGGGGACCCGTCAAGTGGCCACATCGCCCACCGCTTGGCACCCCAGCCTTTATTCACATTTCAGTGTCATTGTTCCAAGGTTACGCACTTTGTCGCGCCAGAAATTTCAAAAAGATGTATTGTGCTACTCACTGTATGCGAGTTCAGCGTAAAATGAAAGAGATTGAGAGAGAGAGAGAGAGAGAGGGAGAGAGGGGGGAGAGAAAGGGGAGGGTAGATGAGGGTGAGTCGGGGGGGGGGGGGGGCTACAGGGGGAGGGGGCTACAGGGGGAGGGGCGTAGAGGGGGAGAGGCAAGGGGTATTGGACCCATATGTTCTGATGGCGTAAAGTGTTTCCGCGATTGAGTAGCATTGACCCTTTCTATTGCCACCCTCCCCCCTCCCAGCCCCACACACACCGCCCCAATCAACGTTCAATTTAATGTCCCGCCATTTGGCGCAACCAAAACTATTCATTAGATGGGTTAGTTCCATATGGTGTCTTATTATGTCTCTGATATAAACCATGAAACTACTGGGTACACTGACCCCGAATCCTACTCTACGTGACGAATACATATGGTCAACTATTCACTTGATCTAAAATGGGACCAGGGTTTGTAGGTGGCATGAAACGAGTAGTAATTAAATCAGAAGTCGTTAGCACAAAAGTCTAATCTGCGTGTCTCCCACATAGATATGAGGCATTGTCCAAGACATGACATGATGGTAGGCCTACTATTTATAGGTAGGGGTCTGGAAGGCATCCAAATGCCTACACCAAACATTGCAAAATTAGACAGTGACAAAGATTGACATTTGTTTTCGAAAATCCGGCAGCGACACTGTTATTTGAACATTGTGCGGCGAATTTTGCCAACTGCGCATTGAACACTGGATGCCCGCATTTCACACCTCTATAGGTGGTTGGTACCCATTATAGTGCTCAACCAGGTACCAATCGATGTGTCATTCCGGAAACTTGTATCAGGGGGTATATGTGGGGGTAGAGCTGGGGTAGGGGTGGGGACTCTTTGGTTATAATTCTGATGCACCCTTGCGGCTTCAGCTGCAGATATTAACATACATATAACAGCAAAAAAAATCAAAGAACCATCCATCATCCTCGCCCGGTGAACAATCAGCCCCATTTCATGTTATAGAAGCCGAGGACGACCCCAGGACGACCCACGTTGTATCAGTGGGACGGCCAGCCGCCTGCAGTGGCCATCGGACAGTTTACGAGCGGGGGGGCGGGGCTCGCAAACCCGCTTGCAAACAGACGATTCGTCACACCTGCATATCGGTCCGTCGGTCGAGCCATTGTATTAACACGCACCTGGCCTCGCGCACCTGACAGGGCACCGTGTATAGGCTGGTGCTCGTATGGTCACAGGTGTGCCCACCCTTCTGACCACAACAGAAAAGAAACTTCTAAGGTCTACCTTAAGCCGCGTCTTTCCATTACTTGGTGATAACGAGTTTTTCATAAGATCACCTGAGTCGGTGGCGCGGCCACACACCGCCTTAATTTACGGTACTAGGGCACCCGGCGCGACTGGGGGACCGTCCAGTGCATTCCACGCAGTCCCACGTACCGGGTGCACAGCTCTATATAACCACTCAAAAGCGGAGCTTTGCGTGGCTTCGGGTATTTGTTTACTCAAGACTTCGTGGCTCGCCTAGATATCCAGTTTAAAAAATGCAGTTAGTTATTTGGAATCGTGCTCTTAGCGGGGATCGGCGGCTTTCTGCCTTTGATTAAAACGACAGGCTGGTGTCGGAACAGCACGCGATTCAGGGGTTAACTTACCTACAGCACGGAGTTACTATACTTCACGGTGGGTGCCGTCCAAGGCAGCGTCAATGAAGGGGTTTCCATCGTCGGGAGCCTCGCGTTTTTCCCGGACTAACTTGTCCAATGTCTCGTCATCGTTCATAGTCAAGTAGTACGGCGATCTGGCGTATCTCACGGAAACATAACGCACCTGCGCTTTCAATTGAAAGAAAAATTGCTTCGCTTTCTCCGCTCCTAAATATTTATTTCGTCGAGATATCTGTAGCTGAATACGCGATGACAGCTCTCTTTGGCCGTATAATTAGTCATTTTCTAATAACGTACATAACGATCTATCATATTATGACAGAAAAGACGAATTTTAACTGAAATATCCGGGATGGTCGTGTTTTTGCTGGAAGACGATAGTCGTTTGTCAGTAATTGTGATTTTATTGCTCTTATTGTCCGAGGAGTAATTGCCAAATAAGCAGACGCACTGCCGAACAAGCCATGCAACTATCCGCATAACACTTTAAATCTGTTTGAATACCTTTGCATAAAAGCCCTGATTAACGCTATAAACATTATAAACATCGGGTGGGGGGGTTCCGCGGGTGCCCCTTGATGCATGAGAGAGCGGACATACATGATGAAAAATTGACCCCTATAGAGCGGATATTTTAAAACTTGCGATCGAGGGGGGGGGGGGGGGGAACTTGCGACCGGAAGGAATGTGCGTTAATTTATAGAGCGTGGTTTCATGAAACTGCGACATAGAGCGGGTCAACTAAAAAATCCCTCTACTCAGTGGATTTGGAGGTGAAACTCCCCTACCGAGCGAATGTTAAAGGTGAAAAAGGAGGGGGGGGGGGGTCTTTACCGTTGAACCCCCCCAAACCCAGCAATGTAGCAGGTACCACCCCGCCCCCGGGGTCCACTCGATGTTACACTGATTCTTTCATTCCAATATGCTATGATGAATACATATATATCGCTATTTAATGATTTGATAAACAGATAGAGAATATCAACTTGTATGATACGAATTAAAACTCAGATTAGTATTCTGTCCAGCATGTGCATATGGAAACGGTGATGAATGTTCCATGGCGGATGGGGGTTAGGGTGGGGGTTTGGGTGGGGGAGGGGGGTATTTGTCCCTGCATAACTCACTGCCCCGGCTGAATGCATCAAACACGTCATGATGCAACCACTGCCTAAGACACGACGAAGACATCATAATGGAAACATTAATGTTTCAATAGATGAAAAGCCATTCTGGTTTTTATCACGGCATATTCTCAAAATCGAAAATAATTTTTAAGACGATAAAAGAAATATGTACAGTTTAGGGTTCAGTAAGACATATGACTTATGTGTTTATAAATCCCGGAAAAAATGGTAATGCGTAAAACAAAAATTTGAAGACGTGATATCAGGAAGCAAATTTC
The DNA here is from genome assembly GCA_964019135.1 of Arenicola marina. Taxonomy (NCBI): domain Eukaryota; kingdom Metazoa; phylum Annelida; class Polychaeta; family Arenicolidae; genus Arenicola; species Arenicola marina. Next base: position 3,666,202 of record OZ025248.1, on the reverse strand, counting down.
TAACTGTTGTTAATGAGAACTAGACATATCGACCTGGCAACTGGAGAATACAACTAATATCGCTGTGATCAGTATGTCGCATACATATACAGGTACATTTACAGGCAATTTAGTGGGGACTCAATGGTTCGCATGAAGGTACGTGTCTCGGAGGTAAGGGGGTATAAGCGATGGGAGTGGGGAGGGGATGGTTATATATACATGTACATGTATTTCGATGAGAACGTAGGCCGCTATTGACCCAATGCGGCATCAGCCACATATTAACGCTGACTAAATGTTCATCCCGACCTGTGCCCAAAGAGGCGATATCATCCTTATGCTACATGAATCCGTCAAGTCACTGTGGAAAAGACCATATATGATGTATAGCTGTATAGTCGTGCATGCGGCATATTGGTCACGCCTGCTGCTTTTTCGCTTAGTTGTTTTACTGTATCTATTTTACGCAGTTTTTTGCTTTTTATCAATGTCGGGCCCGAGAGGGCATGTCTTTGTAAGAACTCGAGACACTCTGGACCTTGTTGGAGAAAGCGGCTTGGTAATTTGTAATTGTGCACATTTACAAATGGTCGCCATGCATGCAGTAGGCCTACCCCAGCGATGCCATTTTGGCAAAATTGACACCCGATATTGGCATCCAAATTCCTACAACAATTCACATTTAACGAAAAGTCCGACAGCGAAAGCATTATTCGAAAAGTCGACAGTGGACACTATGAATTTTGATAGATGGACACGCGATATCGCCCCCACCCCCATTCCAGACCCCTATTTGTGGTTGTCATCTGCTGATATTTATTTACTTAGTTATAATTATTACAGCCCTATAGCTAACTGTTGTATGCATGGCTGATGTATTTGGGACGCATGTCGTATATATAGATCCAGGTCAAGGCACAGTTTTGTGAAGAATTATGTTTCGTGCAGCTTTTTGTCGTCGATTGAACACGATTTTTCCAACGGGTTTACTACATCAACATTGAACAAAACTGTTTTTGTAATATTTTGTCTCCACCAAAAATAAAAGTACAGCAAATGTTCTTAAATGAAATTCAACGTAGGTAAGGTACGTAGGCCTACGTAATGTTTGACACCTTGGTTTACGTACACCATGGCGTCATGATATTAGTGTTGCTTTGTGGTTATGGCGACTATGATTGTTTAACTTAAATTCTCAAGAGTTTATTTATGTGTTTATATTTACGTACTAAAACCATGCATTCACCTTCATCCTGCTGCCTAGCCTCCTTTTTTTGGGGGGGGGGGGGGGGGGGGGGGGGGGGGGGACAAGGGGTATTTGCGTTCTCCGGGATTGGGCTTTTCATTTCAGCGTGAACTGGGAATGAGGAAAATAATTAAGTTCTTCGTGAACTGGGAATGGGGTATTAGCCGACCGCCGTGATCAAGAATTTTCGTGAACTGGGAATTTTAATATTAAATAACCGTGAATCGGGAAACCGTCAATTTAGTATCCTGTATCCGCCCTTCCCTTGCGCGCGCAGAGTTCAGCTTTTAATTCTTCGTGACCTGGGAATAAAGAAATTTATTCTTCGTGATCTGGGAACACGACCCGCCCCCCCCCCCCCACCCCCACCCCTTGCCCCGCCCCACTCCTTTGAGGAGTTGCGTAACGTTCGTGAACTGCATGGGAATTTTAAAATGAAATGACTGTTAATCGGCAAATCGCTAATTTATATCATGTATCCACCCTTCCTATGTATACTGGCAGTTTCCCTTTTTTATTCATCGTGACCTGGGAATAAAGAAATTATTCTTCGTGATCTGGGAACACTCCACCCTCCCCCCCCCCCCCTTCCACCCCCCAGATCGTCAAGTCGCACCACTAGAGCAACAGCTCCACGTTGCATATTTAATCTTCTTCTTTGATATTTGTCATCCACCGATAATATTGACAAACATTTCATTTTGTCGACTAAGTTCGCACCATTTTAATATAAGATCTGCGACGAAGGCCTATATGTGGTTGCAAACAAAGAATTACTTTATATCTTTACAAACGGCGTTCCGTATGGCAGGAAAGACTGATGTATTGGCGTTCGCTATTGGTTAAATAGCAGTCACGTGACAAAACCTGCGCCATTTTCCCCCAGGCCATCGAAGTGATCGGAGTAACTGTTCTTGAAAACCCTATTTTATGATTGATTAGCGTAATATTCTGGGCTCAGATGGACGACAAGAGAAGGTATCAGCAGAACTTATGCGAAAGAAAATTATATCCAGGGTCTGGTGTGAAGAGTTGAATAATTCAAGACCGATACTCTTTAAACACACTCCTCGTGAACGTTGTTTGCCGCTTCTCCACCCAGTCACCGCCACCGGCTGAACTGCACTTAATACTCCCGTTGTGTGGGGTACTTCCCAACCCTTCCCAACACGGGGGAGGTGTCAAAAGAGGGTGTAATGCAGTGTCTGACCTCGTAGAAAGTGTGGCTTTTTCTAAACTTGGTCTTCATCTGAGCTGTGTTCATAATGATGGCGTAAGTTAAGCGCAGAAAGTAGGCCTAGACTGGCTAGAGTCTACCTGGCTTTCATCCTACCTTCTCCATCTCTTGCTTGTTTGTACTGTTGTCGAGTGTTGATGTAGTTGACCTCTACTACAGCGTATCCGGCAGTAACAGATCACAGGCAGTAGCGGATCACTTCGCTGTGAAACTGTTTCAATTAAAAGCCACTAAATGTAATAAATTTGGACTTATTTAAAGTTTCATATCAAATTCTTTCCCCCCCAAACTAAGCCCAGGCGAAATTTATATCAAAATAGGCGGAAAACTAGATTGTTTCATTATATAAATTTAGAAACCTGATAAAATGAAAACTTGTGATAAATTGATATCACAGGTAAGGCTAAGAGATTATTTGGCAGTCTGGCATAGGTTACGTATAGATAAAAAAAAATTTTGATTGATTCAAGGACTGATCAAGAGCTTGATATGCAACTTTAACAGATAATGAACTATTGACTCAAAATAAGTAAAAAAACTTGAGGTTCTACCAATGTTTACTTTTGTTTTTACCTCAAATGCTGTTTCGGTATCGAGCACTTTACTCCATGAGTACTGCTGCGAAACAGCAACTTCCATTTCAACAGGCAACTCTTGTCAAAGTAAATACATCTGTACATAAGCGAAGTAATTTTTACATAGCTGCATATACCTTAAACCTTCAAGAAAATAATCAGATCCCTCTGTAAAGCAGAGTTGCTGTTGTCATCTAAATTGTGTTCAAGGCTTTCTTGGCAGAAGCTGACTAGCCCTGACGCATGGCCCTCACGACCTCAACCCTAACGGGGGTGTAAGGGTCATGCCATACACATGGTCAAAAACGTAGCATTGCATCACCCAGCTCGCTTCAATGAATGATTGTCGATTATGACGGGGAACCTACCTCTCCTAATCGCCTCAACCCTCTTCTTTAGACATTACTTGGACCATAGGATGCATTCATTTTAAAGTTTGATCTCTACTTCTTGCACATCAATGATATTTTCATCGGTCGTTAACGGTTTCCCTCTCTGCCGCTTCAAATTTTCCTAGGCAGTTGCCGCGGCTCGTTTGTTGACATCAGGCAATACACCCGAAAGCTTCCGCATGGCGGCGCCACTAAGTTTTTTGTGTGTCTATAGTCGTGCGTGCGTTTTTGACGAAACTAGCGGCGCCGCCATGCGGATGATGTCGGTTCTATAGCATGGTCAAATTTGAAGCATCAAAGAGGAAAGCCGTTAACAACCGATGAAAATATAGTTGATGTGCAAGTAATAGAGAGCAAACTTTAAACTGAATGCATCCTAGGGTCCAAGTAATGTCTAAAGAAGAGGGTCGAGGCGATTTAGAGCGGTAGGCTCGTTGTCATAATCGACAATCATTCATCGAAGTGAGCTTGGTTGTGCATTACTACTTTTTTAACCATGTGTATTGCTTGACCCTTCTGCCTATCAGCTTGTTGTCAGAAGGGTCAAGTTCACTGGGCTAGAAGCTGCCAAGCTCTCCCACCAAGCTATACCGCCAGGTGGCATGGCATGAATCATTCGCCCAATATCAGTAATGGTACTCAGAAAATATCAAAATAAGGTATGAATTATTATATCACACTATCAACTATATGCAATATTAAATAGTTGACAACCTAATTTCAGATTTTTGAGATGGTCCCTGCATTCACCTGCTTCACTGTCTAAACAGTGTCTAGATGGCGTGATCCACTACTGCTTGAAGTGATCTGTTACTGCTTGATACAGTAGCTTACAACATAAACCATTTTTAAACAGGTTGTTGCCAGAGAATGAGCAAGTTCGCTACGCATGAAAAGAGCATTTCTGAAAAGAATGAGCCTAAAATGATGCACCAGCTCGTTAGAAAACATTCTCAATCAAACCGTAGACAAAAGTGATCTGCTACTGCCTGACAAGCTGTAGTCCATAGTCTAATTGTATTTATGATCAAAATATATTGATCAAAAAGTTTGCATATTCCTCAATTTGAAAATCTATTTTGATGAATGCTTAGCTTACTTCTATTTTTGTCTGTGAAAATTACTTGAACGAATTTTTTTAGTGTTAAAAGGCTTTTGGAATAGGCCTATAACTTACAGCATGTTACAGACCTAGACATTTTGTGTGTTTAAACATGTTAAAAGCCAAACTTGAATTGATAATTAAAATAAGCTTATTAAACTTCGATAATAAAGACCTTCAAGAATTACAAGCTTATTATATATATATATATATATATATATAGCTATTGTTGTCATTCTTGACCAAGAGATTCCCACCAGTAATTGAATGGTCAAGTTTATTTTCAGGCAAAATCAGTCCATAGTCAAAGGGCCATAATGAGATCATTTACCCATCAGACAGTTGAGCATGTGCCGGTAAACATAGAAATATATAAAGTACCCCTGAATTCTTTGACAAATAGGTTACCGAAATGTCTAGACATTGCAAGTCATCTTTTGTCATAAGCTGTCAGCTGCCAGGATGATGTGCTTTATCTCATTTATTGAGATGTGACAATAAATGAATGATATAAATGAACTGCATGGACAGGGGAGAGGGAGAAGTCACTGTATTAGGGGCATGTTAAGAGTTGTGGGCCACAGTCATCCTAATTGTTCATTACTGCTAATTAAAGTCCTAGAGTTGATGACTTATTTGTAAACAATTACTTCTGAGCATCACCTCAGCTGAGAGGCCTTTAGAATCCATCTTCTTATCTTTACTGTCTGTCGGTGACAAGGTTCAAACCTATCATCTCTTGATCTGCTGCTCTGCTGGCTACAAACGGACCCTCCAAACACAAGTTTTATATGTTCATTTATGTTTTTTAAAACCGGTTATATGTTGAATATATATGCATTTGCACTTGTTTACATTCAGGTCCAAAAGAGCTAAGCAACTAGATGAGGGTTTTTGGGATTGTTCAGTATGCACATACAAGAACTCTCCAGAGGCTTTCAAGTGTGAGATGTGTGATGTGCGCAAAGGCACATCCACAAGGTAAATATGTGTTTTCTCCCTGGTGCATTAATGATGCCTTTCATGCCTTGATACAGACTTTGCAGATTACCATTTCATTTTTAGAAACTGTAAATATTTTGGAAATAGTCAAGAGGAAAAAAAAATAAAATTATTGGTTAATTGGGTTGGTTAGTTGTTTGTATATTCCGGACGCTTTAACCAATTTTGGTCATGTCGCGTCAATGGGAGAAGGAATACTTATTCATGATTGGGGTAGATTGACAAATTAATCAATTAATAGTTTGTCAGTAAAATGACTTGAATTAAAGTTTGAAGTTGGAGGTAAACAATTGATATATTTATACTGATTGAATAAATAATTTGTCATAACTATTCATCCTGATCATTTGTCATAACTATATGTCATTATTATTTGTCAGAAAACCTCGCTTGAACCCTCAAATGGTGGCACAGCAAGCAGCGCAGCAGTTTCCAGCTGGCCCAAAGAAAGAAAGAAGCCTCAAGAGGGATAGAGATTCGTTATCAAGGGACAGAAGTAGTTTGGATCCTGGCGATATTACCAGTGAGACAGAACTGGGAGATTCCAATGACTCGTTCCAGCAATCAGAATCTCCTAGCTCCCTCTTAAAGATATCCATAAAGGACACAAAAGAAAAGCCCATTGTCACAGCCTCAACATCGACCACACCGAGTGCTCCTTCCCCCACAGAAAAAGGCAAAAAGACACACAGGTGACCAAATTACCATCTGTCTAACAATTCTGAAGTAGTTGTTTTAATAAGATTTTTTAGACGATCTCAAGCGCCTTTACAAATATCTTGGTACATGTATGTGTATTCCATGTCACAATATGAAATGTTCTATTGTATAACGCGAAAAGATAATAATCCCAAGCATCAGTGTGTATGTAGATCAGATATTTTAGTAGCAGGCTCCTGTTTGCAGAACGCTTGCATGGACACTTTATAATAAATGCAATAAATAGCTTTATAGTCAATAAGACGAGACGATAATACTGTTTCTGATTTTTGTACCCCAGATGTCCCAAATTGAAAAATATTGACCGCAGCAGCGCCACTTCGATGGAAGTCACAGTGGGCGACGTTACCGTCGTTATAACTGATTACAAGCCCAAAAAGACATCGACGTCCTCAGTGTCGTCCTCGCCGTCATCGTCGTCCTCGCTTCTCGAGTCCAGTCGGACAAACTCGACCTCGGGCAGCCATAACACTGACAATACCGGAGGCGGGGTCGTGGTCGGGGGGTCGCACCCCGCCAGGACACATGGCGGGGTGTCCCTCACCGGCCTGACCCCTCCCGAGACCCCCACCAAAAGTGGGTTAAAGACAGAGCTACACAATGGGGACATAGCGGCGATTGACAGCAGCTGAAGATTGGTCGCCATCTTGTGGTGGTGCGCACGTCCCGAGAATTATTGTCGTCGCTGTGGGTGGGCCAGCCACCCCGTGCCGTTCCGCCACACGTTGGGCGTCACTGTGTGTCCGGGGCGTGCTGGGCGCCGCATGGTGATCTGGTGAAACTCTACACATGATACGACGGATAGGACAATGTCTATGATGGATCGTACCATGAACATCACGTCGAAGTTGCTCTCTCCTGATCGGCTGTGGTTCAGGAAGATGTCAGGTGCTTGTGAGGGCTCTGTGACTGTTCGGTCCCGAGCTATGTAACGTTTATTATGAAATGTTATTGTGAAAGGCTGTATTTGAGAGAATCAACGCCGAATACCTAGGTAAACACTAGATTATTAAGACTGGACAAATTTCTTGGTCAAGTTATCCGTATATTGGTTTATATATATATATTCATGTCATGACATTTTGTTCTGCCTTTTATTCACTATCCATCAGCATTTGTTACACGAAGTCCGAATGGCATAGGTCGCTAAATATTATGTAGCTTAAATTTAGTATGTAAATTTAGTGTTTATGCGTAGCGACACTTTATCCGTCGTTTAACAAAAAAAAATCAGTTATTGTGTCCCCGCCCACTGCTTGTGTCCTTTTAGCTATAGAAGGCTCGACCTCCGCGTTACGTCGGAAGCTGGATACATTCAGGATTAAACGCCGCTTGTATCTGTAGCACGTCGACGCACTGTAACTTCATATTTCTTACCACGTACTTTGATCGTGCTATGACCAGTCTCTGTAAAGCTTCATCGACAGAGACTTGTTGAATGATAAGGCGTCGCCTTGTACGTTGTATCTGTATATGTGGCAATGTAACAGGGAGCGACGGCAGTACGAATGGGTAAATGTGGGATGAATACATTGAATTGATTACATGAGTAACTGTTTTAAAGGCAGACTTATTCCTAAATCCAACGTCTTCAGGGCGTCATACGACGTTACGTGATATGGGTATGTTCAGGTCACAGCAGAGTGACGAACTTGTCTTCTGGCTATTGTATCTAGATTTTGAAAGTGGCCTGCAGGAAATAAACCAGTTAGCGACCGTATTCGTCACCACCCTAAACACTTGTCAACGTTTCAATGTCAGTGACCACCCTCTTAACGCGGCCAGATACCGAACGCTAGGAATCACGTAGATGGATCTTCCGGTGGTCGTATCGTGGAGTGTCGCCTTCTTGTACGATTAGTTACTGCTGCAACAAGTGTTGGACTTTGAGGGGGGGGGGGGGGGCGGGCGTAAAGTGGACTATTGCTTTATTTATGATCTTGTATACGAACTGTCAACAATCGGCAGCTTTTTAAAATAAAGTGGAAACTATTGGCTAAATCCTTGTTGTGGTATTTCATTAACTCGAGCTAGAGGGTTTTAGCCGTCTCCGTTACGTTTGATTTCCACGGTGAATATAATCCTGTCTTTCGTTGGAGATAAAGCAAACTGAGACAAGACATCGAGAGCGTCTGGCCTGGGATTTCTCAGACCAAAACTTTCTAGGGCCGTTTCATCTCGTCGCGAAGAGTTTAATTGGTGCATGACAATCCCGCCCACCTTCAGGCAATTATCCCCCATCCCCTGGGTAACGGTGAACCCAGAGAGGGAGGCACTTTCACTGTATGCAGCAAAGACCAGTAAACATGCTGTAAAATAAATAACCAAGAAGGCATAGCAACCTCTTAGAGTGGTCAAAGGTATCGTCCAAACGTGTCCTCATCGAAACGCGCTACTAGGTCAGCTGTGTTTGTGGAGCGGTAGGACTTGGTTGCCCCCGCCCGCCCCCCCTCTCAACAAATGTAGTGGGCGGCACTTTGAAATATAAATGGGACCAAAATCTGCAATCAGCTGTTCGATGAGCGGACAGGTTGGTTTATGCAGGACAATATAACCCGTGAGTCCCACCACAACCATGAGAGGGGTCAAAGTAGAGAGGAGAGAGGTCTCACATACTGGGAGTTCTGTCGTGCACCAATATAGACATTTGTACAGGTGGGACTCAACCAAGCACCGGCCGCTTGAGGTGGCCAAGCAGACTACACTCGACAACAGCCTACGATTCCTAACTTCAGATAAATAATATAAAAACAATTTGATAACCATTTATTTTGTCTGCATGGGCAACGAAAAAATCGGTATTAATGTATATTACTATATATAACAATAAATCTGCAAAAGTCACACTAGAACAACCCCGTTGTATCTCTGTGCGGATGCGTTCTGCGGACACACACACCAATATGGTCAGTACTCTTAGCTGATGACGGTCCACGGGACTACGGTAATGGAAAATGTTTTGAATTGCGCACTTCTCGGTATACGAATGACACCTTCATGTTTTCGTATATTCACTTTTTTCCCGTTTCTTTTGTATTTCCTGAAACATAAAATGATGAGTGCTTAATTTTGCCCTAATATGTCCATAATCATGTGTTAAGAACGGAAATCTCAAAATGTTGTAAAAAAAAAAACATCTTCTCGTTACTTCATATTTTGTAATCTAAAAGACAAGCAGTATTCTATCATGTATGATAAATGGATTTTGAGGAAATTTAGTAAGCTTTATATATCTTTGTAACAATGTTGAGATCAAGTACGTACAGACTGAATCTCCACTGGAAACTTTGTAAGATTTGCTCTCACGCATGGAAGGCAAAATCGCTTTGTGTAGAACAGGCTGCAATCCTGGTCAACGAAAGAACACATCATCATGATTATTAGTCTGTCACATATATCGTATACAGTATATACCGTATATACGTATACAGGGTAGGTACATTGATTAAAAAAAGTTCACAGTACGGCAGTCGTGAAAAGGCATCATAATGCAAACTTGTATGTGATCTCGCCTATCAAACACGGCGGCAGTGGTTAGGTTGACCAAATCGACAAAATGTGTTATTTTATCATCATTTAACCTGTCATTTTAACCGGACATCGCAAACAATAAATTTTGTTTATCTTTCCTTTATCCCTCATAATTTTGGTTGGCAACAATGAAAACTTGTTGAATTTCATGTCCTATTATTGGCCAATTTCTATTGGTCCTTGTTATTGTTTATGGCGCGGTAAATATTGCTTTCAGGGTAGGCCTACATATATTTTAACAGCAAATACATATTTTTCCCATTTCCCATTTATGTGGTATGAAGTCCCAAAATACCCTAATTTTCTAAAAGAGCCTCTTTTCTGAAGAGGTCAGCTTTATAGGAAATACTGCCACCCTTTTTTCCACAGATGAATCCACCTGTTGGGACAATAATCCACATACACAGGTCGACTCACTCATAGCAGAGTGACATACCGTGTATGCATTGTCACTGGGCTGTTGTCACTACAGTTCCCCATCCGAAAGCAGCCTAGCATCAGTCAACATTTCAACACTCCTAAGTATGTTTACACCATGCATGATTAAAGTGTTTCTTAGACATACTTACTGGTGATACACAAACAGACTCCAGACATTGGTTACAAACTGAGCCTAAAATTATTCCATGTTTGTCATTAGTGAATGGATCCTTCATCACAAAGGCTTCCTCCATCATCCTGAAAAATAACATGAATCAATAAGTTCAGGAATCCTATTTTCAAATATATCAATTAATACTATATATATCTTACTGGTATGGAGACAAAGCTAGCAGTACTCATCGCTGTTTCCTGTAAAAATAGCCATAAATATAGATCTATATCAGTATAGACATATAAATCTGAAAATATAAGTTTGAAAAGGGAACTTTTTTGCAAGCAGAAAAATATTTGATGACAAAAAACAGGTATTGTGCTCAAAGCTGAATACTTGATAACCTTTCAGTTTTGGTACTTCTTAGTGGGTAAACTATTATGTATTATTATAACCATGCGCGCTGGTACCTCTCGCGTCGGGTACCAGTGCGTATGACTCGGTACAAGGTGGGACTATGAAGAGCCCTGACCCCTGTATCAGTGTATCAGCTATACTCAGGGCTAGCATATCCTTCTACACAGCTACAGCCGTCTTCGGACGTTGAAGTTTGGACAGTAAGTACGCAAAGAAGTGACTAGATCTAAAACAATACAAAATGGAACAACTTAATGTCTTTGAGGAAAGGTGGAGAAGCTCCTGCATAATCGTATTTCATGGCAAATTTGCAAAGATAGCATGTAAACAACGACGGCTCCTCAGATTGCTCCATGACGATAATGGAGCGATCGCATGATTACGGAAACGTCGTGTATTACTATTGTGCTCTGCATTGCTACGTTTCGTCTCATAGTCAGTGGAAAATGTTAGTACGCTGGGCACGATAAATGTAGACTATAGAGGTTTGCTCACCTATTGTGACGAATACGGGCGGCTCGGGCCGAGGTCTGCTTGCAGCACAGCCTGTTTGAACTGCAGGGTGGTGTCGGGGGGGGGAGGGGTTGACATCACGGCGCGTACAGGGGTGTGGCATGAGGGGGGCAGGAGGGGTGGGGGGGTTCTCTTGTCCCATAAGTCCCATTATGCAGATCAATGTGTACACTTTGGCATTTTGGAGAAAGGACCGTAATGTAAAGCAATATATGATATACTCTCAGGTTCCAATAATGCACGCGGAATGAAAAATTACCTATAAATAAGACTAAATCATATTTAGATTGTATAATTCAGATTAAGCAAAATAAAACTTGCTCGAACATATGCAAAATATGAGCTCTGTATTAATTTCGTGAGCCGTTCCGACAGGTCTGGCATTACGACAGATTTGGTGCACAGACGTCTTCGTTCAATAACAGCCATAATTTTTGGTAGGCTGGCCTTGGATAACTTTTCAGCGACAAGGGATCGGAAAATGCAACGTTGGAACCAGCCTTAAATTCTGCCACGCTCGCTTGTTTAGACTATACTACCAATGCGAGTATTTATTTCATTGCCCGGGGATAGATTGTCAGTGGCGGTATTGCTCAGGTAGCAGTTTGTTTACGATCAGCGCTGCGTCGTCACAAATAACAATGTTCCTATAATTTACACTGCCTCCACTCACATTGAAGATACGCAAAACACAGAAGGCCCACGGAGACCCAGAATTGTGAAATATGGAGGGGGGGGGGAGACTGAGGGTACATTGGGAAACATGGGAGAGGGGAGGGCTTCGAGTACATAGTGAAATAGCGCGCGGGGGGGGGGGGGCGTTCTGTGAAACACGTAAGATATGACGTACAGTTTGCTTTGGAAACAGCATCTTTGCTCAGGGAGGGGGAGGGGTGGGGGGGGCGACCACCGGGATTTTTCCCTAAATCTGCCGCAGCACTTTTAGTTTGAAACTACTATACGTAGAGTAGAGAATGTGTCAACTAAACGTGCTTGGGGAAGAGCAATATTTACCGATATCAGTTTTCTGTTATCAGTTATAGGCCTATATTTATGGGGGGCAAGGGGGGGGGGGGGGGGAGGGGTCGTGTTCCCAGATCACGAAGAATACATTTCTTTATTCCCAGGTCACGATAAATTAAAAGCAGAACTTTTATTTTGACGTATATTTTAAATTGGGAAAGGGTATTATCGCTCAAAAAAGGTGAACTGGACCATCCGGATCCCGCCCTATAGATCGATCAGTGGCGTGCCGCCCAATACAGCGGCAGACAGCAGACATAAAACTCAAATGTAATCAAATCAAATGTACCGGTTGCGACCACCAAGGTCCGCTTACCGGGCTAACGCACCGTCCCTGCTAACGTCACGCTTTGGTACCTGGCCCAGTATGTAGCGTCATGCAACATGTATAAGGCCTACAAGCATGACATTCGACGGGAAATAGTGGACTACGGTTCTTGAAACACGTGGCTTGATACTCAAGTCAGAGACAGTTTGGACTGACTTGGCGCTCAAGCTGTTTCCGGTAGATAAGCTATGGTAAAGTTGGTCGTCAGTCACCTAGCGAGTCCCCATTGGTATGGAGTAGGCCTATATATATATAGCGAGGGTGATGGTGGAGGCGGTCGGGGTTGCCCCTAAAATAAGCCGCGACTAAACTGAACATAAGGGGTTTGCCTAAATGAGTATCGTTGGTGCGGGGGGGGGGGGGGGGGCGATAAATTATGTTGACTTTCCCAAGTCGGGAAGGTAAAATGAGTGTTTTGTGAAATTTGCGCGCTCCTCTCTGACTCGCGAGTACTTAAATTAAAGCAAATATAACAACAAAGAGGAAAGTGTGATAAAAGACCCTGTTAGGGTCAAAGTTCAAATATTTCATTGCGAAATAAGGTTCTTTCAGTTTAATCCTGAATACAACGGACATGAACCGCACAATAAAACACATGTATCGTCTTCTTGTCTGTTCTTGGTGCTTAGTGCATGCATTAATAATAATAATAATAATCTTTATTGCCATGAAGAGTACACAAATCAAGATAATACCGAACTGGTTGGCAAGGAGCAGAAGCCGAGGCTTATTCGCTCAAAAAAAAAAAAAAAAAAAAAATATATAATAAATAAAAATGAATAAAAAAATAACTCAAAACAACAACAAAAAACAGGAACATGGAACGGTAGTACAGCAATCTAGATAATATCGATTTGGCCCAATCGTTGCACTATAATAGTTCTTTCTTTCTATTAACTCAGTAACATATATGATTATATTGTGATGGCTAGTTACACATTAAATTAACATTAGTTAAATTACTCGTATCAATTATATTTAACAAACTATTCTTAGTATTTCTCTTAAAAAGGTGAAGCGATGATTGAAAGTTTACCTTACCAAACCATTTATTAAAAATATATATCCCATTATATCTCATAGATATTTTCGTCAATTGACACTTGTGCTTAGGAACATGTAATAGCTGCGACCTTCTAGTGTTATACTTATGTATGTCAGCATTTCTTATAAACAAATCTTTTATTATAAGAGGTTGCAATCCATTGTATTGCTTAAACATAAATAATAAGACGCTATACTCGTATAATGATGTGAGCGGGAGAATCTTATTCGTTACAAATAACGGCGCTGAGTGGGCCCATTTATTAACTCCAGACAATATGCGAACTGCTTTTTTTTGGATCACGATAAGAGGGGTTAAAAAGCTAGTACACGAAGCTCCCCATACTTCAATACAATATGATAGATATGGAGACACAAAACAATTATATAAAATCCGTAGGGTGTCATTGGTTAACATTTTCCTTGCACAAGTGATTATTCCAAGCGCCCTTGCCATTTTACTTTTAATATAATCTATATGTTGTTTCCACAGAAGGTCACAGTCTAATTGTACTCCCAAAAATTTCGTGATAGTTGTTTGTACAACAGTTTCGCCAGAAATGATGACACTGCTGTGAATACTAATTTTCTTTCGCTTGGGTTTGAAAACCATGAATTTAGTTTTATCGAGATTGAGAGCAAGCTTATTAATTTGTAACCAATACTGTATGTGTTTTAATTCCCCATTCAGCGTTTCAATCGTTTTATTGATATCTTTGCCCGATATAAAGAAATTAGAATCATCTGCAAATAAGATTCCAAACAATTGCTTACTTACATTCATTAAGTCATTAATGTATAAAAGAAATAAAAGTGGACCTAAAACAGAACCTTGCGGGACTCCACATACTATTCGAGATCTGTTCGAAGATGTATTATTGTAAAATACAAACTGTTCTCTCGCATTGAGGTAACTTTTTAGCCACGTTAAAGCAAGCCCTCTTACACCGTATCTGTCTAATTTTTTAAACAGTATATCGTGGTCAACCGTATCGAAGGCTTTCGAGAAATCAAGAAATATACCAACAGTAGTTTGTCCCATTTCCCTAGCAGTTGTTAGTTTATCTTGCAGAAGTAAAAGGGCTAAGGTAGTAGAGTGATTTGATCTAAAACCAAATTGGTTTTTGTGCAGTAAGTCATATTTGTTAATAAAGTTCATTAGACGTTTCTGCATCAGCTGTTCGAACACTTTAGAAAATGTTGGAAGAATTGAAATTGGTCTGTAGTTAGTAAATAATTTACTATCCCCCCCTTTCAGGATAGGTGTTACTTTTGCACGTTTAAGTTCTTCGGGAAATATCCCTTCACTAAATGAGAGATTAATTACATGAGTTAGGGGTTGGGTGAGGGGATCTATAATCGTTTTGATTACTTTGGCTGTTAGCGAGTCCCATCCTGGTGAGCTGTTCTTTAGGGATGCAAGGGCGTTGCGGACTTCACTACTAGTAACTGGCTCAAGGAAAAGCGACTTAGTATTGGTATCTTTCATAAACGTGAGTGGTGAATCTCCATTTCCTGGGATTGTTTTTGATATAGATTTACCAACATTAACAAAGTAGTTATTAAACTCATTAGCAATTTGGCTTCTATCTGTAGTCAGTCCTCCTCTTATCGAAAATGTCGTTTGGAACTTCTGACCTTGTTTTTTGTTTACTACCTCTTTAATTGTTTTCCACATCTTAAACAAGTTATTTTTATTTGCTTTTATGGCGGACTGATAATACGTTTTTTCTGCCGCTCTAACAGTGGATAAAAGCTTATTTTTATATTTTTTATAATCATGCTCAGATTCTTTAGTTTTTTGTCTCATAAATCTACAATACAATCGATTTTTCTTAGATATGCAGTTCTTTAATCCTGTACTGAGCCATGGTTTTCTGTTTTGGTATTTAGATCTGGAGATAGTGAGAGGAAAACATTTCTCATGTATAAGAGAAACTGAACGGTGTAGTTTAGTATAGGCTTCCTGGGTGCTTGGTGTCTCTAAAATATTATCCCAGTTTTCGTTTGTTATACAGTGAACAAATTTCTCAATATTGGGCTTACTCACGTTCCTTTTCACGATGTTAACTCTGTCAACATTAATCTGAACATACTGTGATATATAGAACACAGGAAAATGATCTGTAATATCTGTGTACATAATGCCTTTCAGGGAAGAGTTAATATCGCACTCGTTAGTGAAGATATTATCAATCAGCGTAGCTGTGGTACTTGTTACCCTGGTCGGTTTGCTTATCGCGGGTAGAAACGCATGGCTAAACATTGAGTCAATAAATTCAGCTGTGGGTCTATGAGAGTCCATATTTAGCAGATTAATGTTAAAATCTCCTGCGAGATAACAAACCACCTTTTCAGAGTTAATCTTATGCAATAACTCGTCTAACTGCTCATTAAATACAACAATGTTGGTATCCGGTGGTCGGTAAACTACACCAACTAAAATTGATTTCTGATTAGCATAAGCTCCCTTGTCTAGTTGCACAAATAAAGCTTCCATATGTTCATTAAATACATCCAAGTCCGGTCGCTTGCTGAAGTTAACTCCGGACTTAATAAACATTGAAACCCCTCCACCAGTTCTGTCTTGTCGGTAACTATTGACGGGGAGATAACCGTCCAAACCATGGCAATCAACGTTGCCTTCGTTAAACCAGGTTTCAGTAAAGGCATACACAGTAAAATCGTGATTTAAAGTTTCAATATAGGATCCAAACTGTGAGAAGTTTTTCTGCGCGCTTCTTATGTTCATATGCATAATGGAAAATGACAACTCCATTCATGCGCAGATTCTTGACAAAACTTGTCATAGCTTGTCATCCGGTCGGCCTCAAGGACACTTAGAGCGGATACCCTGCATGAGACGCCTCGCCGGAAGCGGCACCTGACACGCGTGCCTCGTGCCAGCTGATAAACGCCGAACTTCCTGGCAGACATCTGACCATTCCACGGGTCGCCACTCCTCTAGGCTAGGCCGATAACCCGCTCTCCCATTTCCGGTCCTCGTTGTTTAATCCGCGGCGCACTTATAGAATCCGCGCTCGCTGCGCAGGTCGTTTAAATATACGGGCACCAAACTTGTGGATATAGCAGTAGTTCTAGTGGGATACGCAGCGGTTGCAGTCGCACTGGGATAAGTATCTTCGTCTATGTCTGGCTGTGAGAGCGGGTGACCAGCGTAGTGTCGCTTAAAGAACCGACCTCCTGTAATTATGGGTAGCCGACCGTGGATCGCCTACGTGTCTTATTTGTCGCTGTGTTTGCTGTGTACGTCCTCAGCTTCGTCGGATGAGGATGGAATGGGCAGTGGGGATGCGGCCTCGGAGGGTGCGGCGCCCGATGTTCCCCGACGAGATATCGCTTCCGCCGTCACCACCAGCCTTATGGAGCCGCCGGTAACCGCGTCGTCTGCTCCGGACTGCAACCGCACCGAGACGGTGACGTCATACACGCGATGTATGACGTGCCAGCTTACGTCACACATGATGTGTCCCGTTGGAACGCGGAAAATAACCACCGGGAAGGGAATTAACGGTTGTAGGTATCAAGTGAAGTTGTATGGCAGCCAGTTTAAGGTGTTTCTCACAGGATGTCGCCATCAATGCGATAAGGAGGAGCTTGTCGAGTGGTGCTGTCCCGGTACATGGGGCCCGGATTGTCAAGGTAAAACCTCAACAAATATTTCTATATCGCATTAATCAATTACAATTTGTTGTACATGTAGCGCCGTGTTTAATTTGTTTAAGTTGCATTATATTGAAACAGAGAATCGAAAGGCCGTCGTCACTAACTGGACTGTGTCGAACGAATACCAACACATATATATCATGCAGTATATTATATATTACGCATGGTTAATATCATAGAAAATTACTTATTTGATGTCTGAACAACTGTTTTGTTCATTTATGTATCTCATTCATCAAGTAAACCGCTTAAAGCCAATTTGCTGATAATTTTGTGATATATTGTTAACGTCCACTATTTGATAAATTGAATATATTCCCCATTGTTTTGATATTAACTTAAAACGCAAGAATCGGACAACAGATTAGAACGCGTATGTAGTGGTCAATTCTTACCTGCCTTGTCAATTCTGCCTCCACCCCGTATATGCACAAATCCCTCTTTCCGGTCACGCAATTGGTATTTCTTCTTCGCTGACATTACTACTAGCGTATTAAAGTATGTTAATTTAACTCATACTCCAATGTAGTTTTTGAATACACTAGAAAGAAAGTAAATAGCATATGTGAAAATAGCATTTGTAGCGCTGCCCATCCAATTAGAAAATAAGCTATTCCATTAAATTTCATTACTCCTTCAATTATGTTGCCAACGATGAATATGTAGCAAATTATTCTGTTACTTATGTTTTGAGATGGCCATATGTCCTGGACCGTTATACGTGGCTAGAGGGCTCGCATTCAGCGCTCTGGCCACCTGAGAGCCTAACGGGCACGTTGATCGGTGGTTCGCGCCCCTTTGTGGCCGTGTCTGTGTGGTCGCCGGATAAAGATACAGATATACTTCTTCGCAAAGAGTAGGGGGTTACCCCAGGGACATGGCTCCACTGTCCCTTCATTCTCCCATTGAGGCGATATGTCCAAAAGTGGTCACAGGGTTCTGAATATACAACCAACCTTGACCGTGCAAAACTCCACTAATCCCAACAGCCGTCTCGACGAAAGTGGGGATCCACGCTGAAGGAAAAAGGACTCAAGCGTGGGCGGGGCTTAGTGTCGGAGTATAATTGGTCTACGGAAAAGGCGGTCAGAATCGACAACTACTTACGTCCATTTACATTAATTGATAATCAACGCAATTATTACATACATCTGGTAGACATCAAAGTCCCGATCCTTGATGTATTTATAAATAATTGTAACGAGTTTACAAATTTATTATGTGTTTTAATGTATTTACCCTTTCCAAGACTGTCCGCGTGGACCGGCGGGTATATGTGGCGGCCATGGCAAGTGTTCTGATGGGGCATATGGAGATGGCTCATGTGCATGCCAAGTAAGCGTTCAGATATCTATCGTCATGTCAGACAAATGTCGTTACGCGAAACAGTTGACATTCGATAAATGTTACTGTCGGGAAAATCTCTCAATATCTATATACGTCATTCAAGAAATCTATTGACTTTCCAATTATTCAAGCGTGTTCGGATGCATAGCTTCAGCTCAAGCTCAGGGTTTTACCTGATGATTTAATACCCTATAAAATACGGAATAAGTCGATATTTGGATTTGAATTAACATTATTGATAAAGTTTCTCTTTCTACAGGGAAACTTCGTGGGGACAGCTTGTGAAGCATGTGCAAGTCTTTATTACGGCGAAGACTGTTCCCAAGGTTGGCAAATTGTCAGACTATTCCAGGGAGCACAAGTGCTCACACTTAGGCTCCAGGTTCTTTATGTATGTTTTATATCACGTCAATGCCACCCCCTTCCCCATGTTACCAAATACTGGAGATTGAACGAAAATAGGAACTGGAAATTTTAAATTGAACTAAGTTGAAACTGAATATTGGTTAGTTAATGATGACCAATTAAGTAAAATGTTGCCGAAATGACCCATAAACGCTGCCGTATTTCGTTTACAGCATGTGAATGTGTCCACGGTATTTGCAATGACAATATCCATGGTGACGGATCATGTGACTGCGCTTCTGGATATCAGGGACTCAAATGTGAAGAAGGTATATGGATCTATATGTATTTGTATTGAAGCCATGTGAAGGCAAACATGTTTATCGAATTTCTGTTTTAAAAATAGCCCAACACGTCGGGTGTTTAATACTTTTAACCCAATAGCTGTAATGTCTTGTGATATATATCATTTATCTACGTTTTCCAGCCATCCCAACGTGTGCAACCACTGTTTGTCCTGCACACTTCCGCTGTGACCAGGGCGCCGCGGGTCCGCGTTGCGTCTGCGCCCATGGTTACGCATCTTCTGCGGGTGACTGTATCAGTAAGTTTTTTTTTACTAAGTAAGTAAATTTCTAAATCTCAAAGTTATGCAATACTAATATTGCTTGCAATGAAAATATGAGACCAATCAAATGGCAGTTTTTAAAACTTTTCACGAGCACCTTTCAATATAAGGCTATTTTGATGGCCGTTTGAGGAGAGCGCTGACTGGGTTGCAGGCATCAATCCCTGTGAGAGAGACCCCGACCTGTGCAGCCCCCAAGCGGATTGCACCCACACTGGACCGGGGCAGTCGACGTGTCAGTGCAGAGAGGGGTACAACGGGAGCGGGGTGGTCTGCTTCCCGGTGGACCCCTGTCAGGTTGACTTGGGGGGATGTCCCTGGGAGTCCACATCCTGCTCCTACACCGGACCGGGCCAGGTAGGCACACCCTGCTCACGCCGTCACTGACGGGAAAACGAGTGTACACATGTCGATACTTGTCCTCCATATTGCCAAAGATACTCATTAAGACAATTGATACGTAATAAATTATACCAAAATATTGTCATGATTGCATGACAGGAATCGTACACGTGTCATCTTTGTTTGTTTATTTTATGTTAACTTTTGGAACGTCGAGGCCCTCTTTTGGAGCGTCGAGGCCCCTTCTGGAGCGTCGAGGCCCCCTTTTGGAGCCTCAAGGCCCCCATTTGGAGCGTCGAGGGCCCCCTTTTCGAGTGTCCAGGCCCCCCTTTGGAGCGTCGATTGCCTCCTTTTGAGCGTCGAGGCCCCCTTTTGGAGCGTCTAGGCCCTCTTTTGGAGTGTCGAGGCCCCCTTTTGGAGCGTCCAGGTCCCCTTTTGGAGTGTCGAGGCCCCCTTTTGGAGCGTCCAGGTCCCCTTTTGGAGTGTCGAGGCCCCCTTTTGGAGCGTCCAGGTCCCCTTTTGGAGTGTCGAGGCCCCTCCTTGGAGCCCCGAGGCCCACCTTTGGAGTGTCGAGGTCCCCTTTTGGAGTGTCGAGGCCCTTCCTTTGAGCCCCGAGGCCCACCCTTGGAGCGCCGAGGCCCCTCCTTGGAGCGTCGAGGCTCCCTATTGGTGGAAATTAATTGCAGTCAATATTCGATGTGGACGTCCTTCTGCCTTCCGTCCTTTTTGTTAAAGGATACCTTCCTGGCCGTCCCTTTTTTTTCGAAGCGCCCGTCCTAACCAGGTGAGACACTAGCACTGATGCATAGCCCTCACGACCTCAACCCTCACGGGGGTGTAAGGCTATGAGACTCTGCCTATCAGCTTGTTGTCAGAAGGGTCAAGTTTACTGGGCTAGTTAGACACCATATATATGTAAATTAGACTCCTATATCCTGGGTATCTATATGTTGATGTGTCCTCTGCAGCGACTCTGCGAGTGTCTTCCCGGATACACCGACTTCATCGAGGAAGTTGGCTGTACGCTTGTCGACGTCTGTAGGACGAACACGTCCCTGTGCCATGAAAATGCCAACTGCACGACCACAGGGCCCGACCTTTACGAGTAAGGATCTCTGGGTGCAGATATCAGATATCATTGAAGTGATTATTACAATAAATGTAATACACAAATGAAAGAACAACTATGCCATGTACACAGAAACAACGCAGGTCGCCACCGCATATTTGTTGTGGCGTCAGGACGCATATTGGCGTATCCCGTATAATTTGCCTGGAACCGGACAGTCACGAGCTGCTTTATGTGACGTCACTGGCCAAGAACCCGGTAGGCCAAGCAAACTTAGCGGTAGTTGTCAGGTGTTAAATCGTAGATGCTAATAACCCGATAAATGCAGATAGCTGGAGTAGGCGTAAATTGTATGCATCATATACTGTCGATGATAACAACGAGCTGGAAGGATATATGGAAATCCATAAAGAATGTTGAATCATACTGATCATTTTGGTAACAATATGGTTAATAATAAGACAGTAAACTGTACATGTTACACGTAGCATGATGTAAATAATAAAAGAAACATAATATTTCAAACCGGACCAAAATGAAGACATAAATCGGTACCATGAAGAGTTAATTATAAACATAATAGCCTACTATTGTGATGCAAATTGTATTTTTTGCTCCCCAGATGCATCTGCGATGTTGGTTATACAGGTGATGGGAAACTGTGCTATGGCAATCTGTTGGTGGTACGTATTGGTTTTGAGGACCTAGAGTGAACTGAATTATGTTACCTGTAAATGAAACGAAAGCATGTGCCAAAGGTTAGGGTAACGACGTTTACGAAGGACTATGTAGATATATATCTTACTATCTTAATATTAATATCTAAATATCTTAAACTATGTATACGTTGCTTATACGTATACGTTATCGTATTGTCGAAAATCAAGTTAAGTAATTAAAATTTTTAATCTGTCTTGGGATTTCTCTTTGTTTATTGTATTATTTCTTGCTTTGTGTGCGCCGACCACAGACGATGAGAGAACTGAACGCCAACAGCCCAGTGTTCAAGGGGAAACTCAATCAGTCTATCCAACTGATGGAATACACCTACCACCAGGCCTTCACGAAACATGGACCCATCACCATCTTTGCTCCGACTGACGCCGGATTTGCTAAATCCCGGCGACAAACCTCAAGTCAGGTGATCTATTCTTAGTTTATTTTGACTGATAAATATATAGCGGATGAGACTATCTACAATCACGAATGTGTGGCATCGTTAACCCGGAACAAAAACACATTTTGGATGCGCCGATAACATGGCGGAAAGGCTGAAAAATTAACAACCTCAAAGCATAATGTTTAACTGTAACGAGCCATAAATCTGCAACAGAAACTTCAAAATAGTTTTATGGAGATTTTTTACGTATTATTAATATTATTATTATTACTGTTAGCTGGACGTAGACAGCGCCCGTTGGATACAGCGTCAACACATGATAGCCTCACAGCTGACAGTGGATGAGATGAAGAACGGAAGCACCTTCTACACTTTAGCCGGATCACCTGCGAAATTAGTGTATCGGGTACATACTACAATCCCTTCCTAATTCTTTGGCAGCTAGACTTTTAGGTCATCACCGTTGGCTAACTGTCGCTTAAAGGGACATTTCGGAGTAAGTCCTCCTATGACGTCATCACCTGTTAGAATGCGCTTCCTCTATGACTGGGACAGAGGTTAGGATTCAATCGATGCTTACTCCGTCATCAGGTTACCACAAACTATGTCTTTCTGGCGATAAACTCTTTAGGCTTTCCAGTTTCATTGACAAATTGGTTGCATTGGGTCATTGCTGCTCGGTCATTATTGCTGTTGAATAATTGGTCATTATTCTTACTGAATCCTTAATGCTGGTTCATTATTTATACATGTACTATATAATTATTGATGAGATGATAGTGCTACTGGATTATTATGTATTGTCACTATTAACTAGATCTTTACTGTTCGATTTGTTCCCATGGTGACGAAACAGTGACATACGTGTGTGTAACAAGTGGTTCACCAATGTTTCTGTTGCATGGATTGTTTCGTTAGAATGGCGAGTTGAATTACAAGGTGGACAAGTGGACATCTAAAGCCACTATTCTGCAATCAAACATTGTGGCAGCCAATGGCTACATTCACATTGTGGATAGGCTACTAGACATACCAAACTACTCTGCAAAACCAAAGGTAACTATACTGTTAAACTGAAATTCGTTTACTTTGATCACCGGTATATAGTAAAGAAAGTTTGCACTAATTTAGTTGTGCGGCTCAATTGACATGCTACATTCTTGTTAAGACGAAATATCATCGATATTTCGTCTTATGTCGGACGATTATTTTTAACAACAATGTTTGCTTGTTTGCATTTCTTTCGTACCCTCTACTGCCCTAACGACAACAGCTATCACTCACCAATATTTATGAAAATGTGGCATGTCCGAACCTCCACAATTTTCAAGTGATGGCCTTTCCAATGTCAAAGGTCAAAGGTCAAGGCCGTCCGGTTAAAGGAAAAACGTAAATACGAAGGCTTTCTTAATATTTGTCCTGAAGAGATGCGACTAGCTTTAAAATGCTCCACTGATTAGGGGAAACAACTTTATTACAGATAATTTTATTGCGCGTAGGAAGAAGTTTCGCGGAAATGACGTCATAATTCACCTTGTCCTTATGTTCAAACTAGATGCACGTTGTTTTCCCACTTTAACTTTCTCAATCGTCTTCAACCTCCAAAGACGTATTAATGGAGTCGGTATGACCCAGTTCCCGAAGAAAAGTTCGCCGTCAATGACGTCACATGACGTCAACAAACTAAAATATTTAAATACGAAGTAAATTCACTGTATAATTAATATTGGGAATAGAGAGATCGGATTCGGGTCACAGGACGTCCAATTTTGCCGCCTAGTTGTTTCTTAGTTAAAAAAAGATACTTTCTATTTTACTTTTCCCGCTAGAGGGCCAAACATTCCTTATGGGGATTCCAATGTTAAAGTCGGCGCAGGATCCAGACCGCGCGGACTGGGGAGGACAGTGAGTGAGCGGTTCGCGATAAGGCACCGTGTTGTTTATATATTGTGATGTGATTTATCGGGAGAGGCGACTAGGCACAGTTGTGGGGAGGGAGAGGAGCAGGTAGCACACAAATACAGCGCATTGATATTGTGTACAAAGAGTTCCGAACGAATCGCCCCCGCAGCCACCCACCAGCCTCACGGACTCCTGCCCCTCCGCCCCCACCCCCGCCCTCGCCCACCCCCACCAACCAGTGTTAATGCACTCCTCTCTGCTCATCCCCGACACCCATCCACTCGAATCCTGCAGCCCCCCAGCCCTTCGACACTCGTCAGACTCCACTGGCCTAGCCCTGTTGCATGCCCCTCCCTGGCTTATCCGCTCTGGGGAGCGGGCCGGAGGGCCATGAAGTAAATATTCAAATTTAGCGTTGACTAAAAAATGTGCACTCTTCGGGCGGCGATTACAGAAAAGTAGACAAATAAACGGTCCTTATCGATGTGTCAAGTTGTTCTTCATACCTTTATAGCTCAATCGGCAAAGTGATTGAATACACACAAATGTGATCACTTTTCGTACTTGCAAAACTTTCCAATAACAATTTTTTACAACTTTTCCTTACGGCCCTGTTGCTGTTACGTCACAGTTCTCGTCGATCTCCCGGCAGACGGAGCTCGTTCCTCACATCACACTTTTCCCTAGGACTATGGCGTAAGCGTAGCGCCCTCTGCCGGGAGATCGACGAGAACTGTGACGTAACAGCAACAGGGCTTGCTGTTATTTGTTGTTGAAAACTCCCCAGAGCGGATAAGCCAGGAAGGGGCATGCAACAGGGCTACCACTGGCCCACCCCCGCCCACCGCCCACGTATTGTGATGTGATATATTGGGAGAGCCGTCGGCCGCAGTCATGGGAAGGGAGCAGGTTGAACACCACTAAATGGACCGTCCGCCCCACTCCCTTCCACCAAGCTCATGCACTGATCCCTTCCACCGCCTTCACCCTCACTCGTCAGAATCATACACTCCTGCCCCCCCCACCTCCACCTCGTCCACTCGCACACGCCGTGCATTGGCGTGTACAGGGAGCACATGTCCCCCCCCTTTCAGGCCCTAAGGTATATCTGTGCCCTGTGTGGAACACACTATTGTGCCCCCCCCCAGCATTTCAATAATTCCTGCGCACGCCCTAGCGGTACCGATTTCATGGACTCCTCGCCCCCCCCATGCCTACCCACACCAAGCAGGGTTGATGGAATCCTCTCTGCTTATCCCCCACACCCATCCACCCGACTCCTGCAGCCCCCCAGCCCACCGATACTCATCAGATACATGCATTCAGCTGGGGAGGATTGGTGGGGTCTAGGTTGAGGTCATGACCGAACCCGACCGAGTCATTACAGCGCTGGTAGAGGGGGTGAGTTGGCTGTTGACAGAATTCAGGCCGCGCACAGTCAACCAGATGGTAACTTTCAAGGCGACGCAGGCACGCACCGCGGTCGCCTATATACTGTGGCCCATGGTATTGACATGAGTGGGGAGGGGCGTTGAGCTGACCGAAGGAGTATTGTTTGGGTTTTCCCAAAAGACATATTGTTGTGTGGTTATGCCCGTCGCTTTGCCGTCTGTCTGTGATAGGTACTATCCGCGCAGTGCATTTCTTCGCTAGGCGCAGTATATTTTTCCGCTCCGCAGTATATTTCTCCGCTCCGTGCGGTGAAACGGCTCCGCGCAGTACATGTCTTCGCTCCGCGCAATATATTTCTTCGCTCCGCGCAGTATATTTTTCCACTCCGCGTGGTACATTTCGCCAGTCCTCCGCGGAGCCGTTTCACCGCGAGGAGCGAAGAAATACCCTCAGCAGCACCGTTGTACCTATGGGCCACAGGCCATGACAATACTCTCTCGGTCAGCCCCACGCCCCTACTCCCTCATGACAATACTCCCTCGGTCAGCCCCACGCCCCTACTCCCTCATGACAATACTCCCTCGGTCAGCCCCATGCCCCCTCCCCCCATGACAATACTCCCGCGGTCAGCCCCACGCCCCTACTCCCTCATGACAATACTCCCTCGGTCAGCCCCACGCCCCTACTCCCTCATGACAATACTCCCGCGGTCAGCCCCATGCCCCCTTCCCCCATGACAATACTCCCTCGATCAGCCCCATGCCCCCTTCCCCCATGACAATACTCCCTCGGTCAGCCCCACGCCCCTACTCCCTCATGACAATATTCCCTCGGTCAGCCCCGCGCCCCTACTCCCTCATGACAATACTCCCTCGGTCAGCCCCACGCCCCTACTCCTTCATGACAATACTCCCTCGGTCAGCCCCACGCCCCTACTCCTTCATGACAATACTCCCTCGGTCAGCCCCACGCCCCTACTCCCTCATGACAATACTCCCTCGGTCAGCCCCACGCCCCTACTCCCCCATGACAATACTCTCTCGGTCAGCCCCACGCTCCTACTCCCTCATGACAATATTCCCTCGGTCAGCCCCGCGCCCCTACTCCCTCATGACAATACTCTCTCGGTCAGCCCCACGCCCCTACTCCCTCATGACAATACTGCCTCGGTCAGCCCCACGCCCCTACTCCCTCATGACAATACTCCCTCGGTCAGTCCCACGCCCCTACTCCCTCATGACAATACTCCCTCGGTCAGCCCCACGCCCCTACTCCCTCATGACAATACTCCCTCGGTCAGCCCCACGCCCCTACTCCCTCATGACAATACTCTCTCGGTCAGCCCCACGCCCCTACTCCTTCATGACAATACTCCCTCGGTCAGCCCCACGCCCCTACTCCCTCATGACAATACTCTCTCGGTCAGCCCCACGCCCCTACTCCCTCATGACAATACTCCCTCGGTCAGCCCCACGCCCCTACTCCCTCATGACAATACTCCCTCGGTCAGCCCCACGCCCCTACTCCCTCATGACAATACTCCCTCGGTCAGCCCCATGCCCCCTCCCCCCATGACAATACTCCCTCGGTCAGCCCCACGCCCCTACTCCCTCATGACAATACTCTCTCGGTCAGCCCCACGCCCCTACTCCCTCATGACAATACTCCCTCGGTCAGCCCCACGCCCCTACTCCCTCATGACAATACTCCCTCGGTCAGCCCCACGCCCCTACTCCCTCATGACAATACTCCCTCGGTCAGCCCCACGCCCCTACTCCTTCATGACAATACTCCCTCGGTCAGCCCCACGCCCCTACTCCCTCATGACAATACTCCCTCGGTCAGCCCCACGCCCCTACTCCCTCATGACAATACTCCCTCGGTCAGCCCCACGCCCCTACTCCCTCATGACAATACTCCCTCGGTCAGCCCCACGCCCCTACTCCCTCATGACAATACTCCCTCGGTCAGCCCCATGCCCCCTCCCCCCATGACAATACTCCCTCGGTCAGCCCCACGCCCCTACTCCCTCATGACAATACTCCCTCGGTCAGCCCCACGCCCCTACTCCCTCATGACAATACTCCCTCGGTCAGCCCCATGCCCCCTCCCCCCATGACAATACTCCCTCGGTCAGCCCCACGCCCCTACTCCCTCATGACAATACTCTCTCGGTCAGCCCCACGCCCCTACTCCCTCATGACAATACTCCCTCGGTCAGCCCCACGCCCCTACTCCCTCATGACAATACTCCCTCGGTCAGCCCCACGCCCCTACTCCCTCATGACAATACTCCCTCGGTCAGCCCCACGCCCCTACTCCTTCATGACAATACTCCCTCGGTCAGCCCCACGCCCCTACTCCCTCATGACAATACTCCCTCGGTCAGCCCCACGCCCCTACTCCCTCATGACAATACTCCCGCGGTCAGTCCCATACCCCC
Source organism: Arenicola marina (assembly GCA_964019135.1). NCBI lineage: Eukaryota > Metazoa > Annelida > Polychaeta > Arenicolidae > Arenicola > Arenicola marina. The sequence continues at coordinate 3,638,280 of OZ025248.1, read as the reverse complement.
TCCCCCCATGACAATACTCCCGCGGTCCGCCCCACGCCCCTACTCCCTCATGACAATACTCCCGCGGTCCGCCCCGCGCTCCCTCCCCCTTATGACAATCCTCCTTCGGTCAGCCCCATGCCCCTTCCCCTCATAACAAAACTCCCTCGGTCAGTCCCACGCCCCTCCCCCCTCATGTCAATGCTCCCGCGGTCAGCCCCATGCCTCCCCCACCCCCAAGGCTATGCTCCCTCGATCAGCCCCACCCCCTCCCCCCTCACGACAATACTCCCTCTGTCTGCCCCATGCCCCCCACCCCCAAGACAATACAACCTCGGTCAGCCCCATGCCCCCTTCCCCCCGGAGACAATACTCCCTCGGTCAGCCCCATTCCCTCTTCTCCCTCATGGTAATACTCCCTCGGTCAGTCCTATGCCCCCCCCCCCCCCAAGACAATACTCGCTCGATCAGCCTCATGCTTCATCCCGCCCAACCCCCCACGGCTATACTCCCTCGGGTAGCCACATACCGCCTTTTCCCAGGAAAACTACCTCCTCGGTCAGCCCGACGCCTCATCCCTCCTCATGACAATACTTCCTCGGTCAGCCCCATGTCCCCTGCCCCCCATGTCAATACTCCCTCGGTCAGCCCGACGCCCCCTTTCCCCCCCGAGACAATACTCCCTCGATCAGCCCCATGCCCCCGTTCCCCCCGAGACAATACTCCCTCGGTCAGCCCCATTCCCCATACTCCCCCGTGACAACACTGTATTCAACAATAATACACAATATCTGGAAATCTAAAAGGTGCAGGGGCGTCATTGTGATAACCATATTTACCGTGGTCACAAATCTACTAACAATGGGCTACAGATATCGAGATCTAGGATCATTTCGCTCATATCTCGTAGCTTTTGCTCGCAATAATGTCATAATCGCGGGGACCATGCTTCGCATGAAAGGTAAAAAGCACTGGACATGACAATTAAAAAAAAACGTCCTGCGTGTACGTGTTTAAGATGGATAGCCATCTCTTTTCAAAGGCTTTCCTTGCGTGTCAAGTTCGCAACGGAAACCTGAAAGACTTTCTCTCTCATTGAGAATCATCCGCGTCCGCCATCACTACGAGTAAATGTAATGGGGTGACTACAAGTAGAACGCTATCTCAAGCAATTGGAGAAACTCCCTGGCGACAATCAATCATCATCATTTATTTCGACCAGGAATCAATACAATACAATATGGCATACAACAGGAAAAAAAAATATATGTACATATATAATCCCTGGTCAAGGAGACCACCATTATGACAAAGTCGCTGGCATGGTGGCCACCTCAACGAAAAAACACACACACAAAAAACAACAATTCACACCCAAAACAGCGGAGGACAAGACTCTATAATGACAAATTAACAAAGTTAACAATTACCGTAATAAGATTATCGGAAATAGATATAAAATAAGAATAATATTTTGGGGGACTAGATCAAAACGTAATTCTTTCGTTCAAGGCAGAACCTTCTGAGTGAGAAAGTGTATGCTATAGATACAGACTTTAGGCTACAGATAAACAAGTCATCCATAATGGTTTATGTGGCATACTTCGAAACTGAAAAGCTATGGATAGACATCAAAATAACACCTTTATCCTTGTCACTTTACAAGATACTGTTGGACTGGCCGCCATGGCCGTCAGGTGTCAAATCTGATTTGACACTATGGCTCAATTTGATTAGCCATGAATTTCGAACATGTGTGCCAAATTCATGCTTTTACCATAACATGCACGATTGTTTCGCATATGCGCGGGACTATCAGCTATTATGCGGTATGTAGACTCCCGGTGTATTTGACGTTACACGTCGTCTTCAGAGACACCTTATGGCGAGGGGGCTAAGTGTGCGTCAACGACATAGCTTACGTGCTCCTACGAAACGTTGGGTCTGCTTGATGTTCAGCTAATTTGGCAATAGCTACCATCACCCATAATTTCATGAGTTCACCCATGAGTTCGTAAGTAGGTATATTTAACAAAATAGAAGCCATCGTGAATATTGTCGTGATCGTCAAATGAAGTTCGTGACGTCACGAAGACATAATAAATAAAAGGTACGAAAGTACCGTTAATATTGCTTCAAGAGAAGCGCTCTTGGCTTCAAACTGGATGTCCATTTATGCTCCGCCTACAGTGCCCACACTGCCTGTCGAAGGCAGTATTGATCCCAAATTGCCCATAAAAGGTCCTTTAGCCGAAATTGGCCCTGACGACTCGTAACGTTGACATTAATACAGCTTCCAAATGTACTTATGGATTTTCGTCCTCGATCTATGGTCGAATATCTCTTGTTGTTTTATCCCAGCCACAGTATTTTAGTCATATTCGTTACAGTGCGGTTTATATATAGGTTTATAACTAAGATTGATGTGGGCCACATTGTCAAACCATCTATTCTTGATGATGTATAACCGTAACAACCATATCCAGTATCGAAAAGCGTGTAGTTCCAGATCGGTGTAACTAAAATCATAGGGTCACTGGCAATGTGCCTGTTATTTCACACTCGTAATTCTTATCTTATCTTTTTACCGTGTACACCAGACTACGATTGGCAGTACGCTGACGACCAGCGGGATGATTGCGACTGAACTATATTACAGCGTCATGGGACGTTTAGTAAAGGTATTTCACATCAATGTAAACAAACCATGGTGCATAATTATGAGCATATATTCCCTTATTAAAGGTGTAACTACGTAGTTTGCGTTACAACCGGCCAATTCCAAACCTATGATTGCAGACGAATTACCTATTGCATGTGGACGCATTCGTCCTCTGCAATTAATATTCCAGTGATGAATATCTGAAGCATTTTATCTGGATAAAGATACAAAGGGCACTATTTTGCCAACTGTGATAGCAAGCTGGCCTGGATACATCCATGCTGAACCTGCCTGGACCGTGGACAGTGCTTGTTCCCGCAAGCAATGTATGGCACCAGCTCCCTCCGCACACCATAGATTATCTGATGTCCAAAGAGGTAAGGCCGAAATTAGCACATAAGATGAAGCAGCGGTAAATGCCATACATATTGAAGTTCTTTCGTTCAAGACGAATTTCGCTGCGTACTCATCCCAATGATGTAACATCATTCTAAGCTGTCGACGTGCCGTTGCATTCATTTTGGCGAAAAAAGTAATACGTACATACCTACAGGGGGGGGGGGGTCACTGTATTTCATTGGGTAGAACTGCCGGCGCGCATAGCCAGCGGTCCTGGCTTTGATTCCCGGTGGCGACATCGCATCTTCTTTCATCTTAATTAACCTCGAATTTCACTATTCAAAAACCCAATTGTTTTAGTCTCATGGGCCAGAGCGTTTCTCGATTAAAAATACACGCTACGATGTTGTCTAAGGATGTAAGCGTAATGCTGTCCCCACACGCTACGATGTTGTCTAAGGATGTAAGCGTAATGCTGTCCCCACACGCTACGATGTTGTCTAAGGATGTAAGCGTAATGCTGTCCCCACACGCTACGATGTTGTCTAAGGATGTAAGCGTAATGCTGTCCCGACACGCTACGATGTTGTCTAAGGATGTAAGCATAATGCTGTCCCGACACGCTACGATGTTGTCTAAGGATGTAAGCGTAATGCTGTCCCCACACGCTACGATGTTGTCTAAGGATGTAAGCGTAATGCTGTCCCCACACGCTACGATGTTGTCTAAGGATGTGAGCGTAATGCTGTCCCCACACGCTACGATGTTGTCTAAGGATGTAAGCGTAATGCTGTCCCCACACGCTACGATGTTGTCTAAGGATGTAAGCGTAATGCTGTCTCCACACGCTACGATGTTGTCTAAGGATGTGAGCGTAATGCTGTCCCCACACGCTACGATGTTGTCTAAGGATGTAAGCGTAATGCTGTCCCCACACGCTACGATGTTGTCTAAGGATGTAAGCGTAATGCTGTCCCGACACGCTACGATGTTGTCTAAGGATGTAAGCGTAATGCTGTCCCCACACGCTACGATGTTGTCTAAGGATGTAAGCGTAATGCCGTCCCCACACGCTACGATGTTGTCTAAAGATGTAAGCGTAATGCTGTCCCCACACGCTACGATGTTGTCTAAGGATGTAAGCGTAATGCTGTCCCCACACGCTACGATGTTGTCTAAGGATGTAAGCGTAATGCTGTCCCCACACGCTACGATGTTGTCTAAGGATGTAAGCGTAATGCTGTCCCCACACGCTACGATGTTGTCTAAGGATGTAAGCGTAATGCTGTCCCCACACGCTACGATGATGTCTAAGGATGTAAGCGTAATGCTGTCCCAACACGCTACGATGTTATCTAAGGATGTGAGCGTAATGCTGTCCCCACACGCTACGATGTTGTCTAAGGATGTAAGCGTAATGCTGTCCCCACACGCTACGATGTTGTCTAAGGATGTGAGCGTAATGCTGTCCCCACACGCTACGATGTTGTCTAAGGATGTGAGCGTAATGCTGTCCCCACACGCTACGATGATGTCTAAGGATGTAAGCGTAATGCTGTCCCAACACGCTACGATGTTATCTAAGTATGTGAGCGTAATGCTGTCCCCACACGCTACGATGTTGTCTAAGGATGTAAGCGTAATGCTGTCCCCACACGCTACGATGTTGTCTAAAGATGTAAGCGTAATGCTGTCCCCACACGCTACGATGTTGTCTAAAGATGTGAGCGTAATGCTGTCCCCACACGCTACGATGTTGTCTAAGGATGTAAGCGTAATGCTGTCCCCACACGCTACGATGTTGTCTAAAGATGTAAGCGTAATACTGTCCCCTCACGATTGCTTTGTATCCCAGGGGGAGATGAAGCTCTTGGCGTTATTACGAAATCACATCATTCGGAAGCCAACCGTATGTATCCACGTCTATGCATTATTCGAGAAATACTTTAATATCAATAAGAACAAGCAGTAATCGTATTATAATCGATACACTTCTAGATTGTGTTTAATATTCCATGATGGATCTTGTCGTGCTTTCCAGATTGTGTTCAATACTTAAATGACGGGTCTTGTGCTTTCCAGATTGTGTTCAGTATTTAATGACGGGTCTTGCTTTCCAGATTTTGGCCTCGGATTTGATCAACATGCAGCGTTTCGTATCCATCGGTAACACAGCTACAACAGTGGCCTTGACACAATGGGTATGTAACTACTTGTCCATCAGTAACAATGCTACGACAGTGGCCTTGACACAATGAGTATGTAACTACTTGTCCATCAGTAACACTGCTGCAACAGTGGCCTTGACACAATGGGTATGTAACTACTTGTCCATCAGTAACACAGCTACAACAGTGGCCTTGACACAATGGGTATGTAACTACTTGTCCATCAGTAACACTGCTGCAACAGTGGCCTTGACACAATGGGTATGTAACTACTTGTCCATCAGTAACACTGCTGCAACAGTGGCCTTGACACAATGGGTATGTAACTACTTGTCCATCAGTAATACTGCTGCAACAGTGGCCTTGACACAATGGGTATGTAACTACTTGTCCATCAGTAATACTGCTGCAACAGTGGCCTTGACACAATGGGTATGTAACTACTTGTCCATCAGTAACACTGCTGCAACAGTGGCCTTGACACAATGGGTATGTAACTACTTGTCCATCAGTAACACTGCTGCAACAGTGGCCTTGACACAATGGTATGTAACTACTTGTCCATCAGTAACACTGCTGCATCAGTGGCCTTGACACAATGGGTATGTAACTACTTGTCCATCAGTAACACTGCTGCAACAGTGGCCTTGACACAATGGGTATGTAACTACTTGTCCATCAGTAATACTGCTGCAACAGTGGCCTTGACACAATGGGTATGTAACTACTTGTCCATCAGTAATACTGCTGCAACAGTGGCCTTGACACAATGAGTATGTAACTACTTGTCTATCAGTAACACTGCTGCAACAGTGGCCTTGACACAATGGGTATGTAACTACTTGTCCATCAGTAACACTGCTGCAACAGTGGCCTTGACACAATGGGTATGTAACTACTTGTCCATCAGTAACACTGCTGCAACAGTGGCCTTGACACAATGGGTATGTAACTACTTGTCCATCAGTAATAGTGCTGCAACAGTGGCCTTGACACAATGGGTATGTAACTACTTGTCCATCAGTAATACTGCTGCAACAGTGGCCTTGACACAATGAGTATGTAACTACTTGTCTATCAGTAACACTGCTACAACAGAGGCCTTGACACAATGGGTATGTAACTACTTGTCTATCAGTAACACTGCTACAACAGTGGCCTTGACACCATGGGTATTTAACTACATGTTTATCAGTAACAATGCTACAACAATGGCCTTAATACAAAGGGTATGTAACTACTTGTCCATCAGTAACAATGTTACAACCGCTGCCTTGACACAATGGGTATGTAACTTCCCTGTCTTTAAATTAAAACCTGAAGATCCACAGGTGATACCATGACAGCAACTTACATTTGACATTACGGTTGACATGTTCACTCCAATGTTATTGAGCAGGGGTGCAGTTGTTACTGTAAAGAAAACCACCCGCGTAATAGTTCGATCCAGATATACTTGTTACATGTTTTACTTAATTTAGAACCGATACACCCATTACTTACACCCATATAATTTGTTTTAAAGATTTATAATTGCTTGTAATTGTAATTGTTTCAGGGGCAGATCAAGTTAAATGGCAACATCAACATCACGCTGACTGACGAGGCTGCGAGCAATGGCGCCATGCACCATATCGACGGGGTGCTGATACCGAGCAGCATCGAGCCACTGCTGCCTCACCGCTGTGACCTGGAGAACACATGGACCGTCAGGGTGAGGGCAGCCCGCTGTGACGTCACGCCAGTCAGACATGAAGTCATTCAACCCTTTTGTTTTTGTACACAAATGAAGAATGCCTTCGTGTTATAGATAATTACTTACAGTGCGTAATGGGTATTTTGAAACTTGAAATATTATTATAGTAAATAATACCATATCCGGAAGTGTCGAGTGCAGCTTCGATGTGCAGAAGTCGAAATGGGATTTTGCTCTGCTTTAGCCTGTAACTATTTTAACAAAGTGAAGGGTTTCGTTAGGATAGAAGTGGGCGCATTCAAAAGGAACCAATCAGTATGAATTTTAAGCCCGGTTAGCTCAGCTGGTAGAGCACCCAGTCACTATGAAGCCCGGTTAGATCAGCCGGTAGAGCACCCAGTCACTATGAAGCCCGGTTATCCCAGCCAGTAGAGCACCCAGTCACTATGAAGCCCGGTTATCCCAGCCGGTAGAGCACCCAGTCCCTGTGAAGCCCGGTTATCCCAGCCGGTAGAGCACCCAGTCACTATGAAGCCCGGTTATCCCAGCCAGTAGAGCACCCAGTCACTATGAAGCCCGGTTAGATCAGCTGGTAGAGCACCCAGTCACTATGAAGCCCGGTTAGATCAGCTGGTAGAGCACCCAGTCACTATGAAGCCCGGTTATCCCAGCCGGTAGAGCACCCAGTCACTATGAAGCCCGGTTATCCCAGCCGGTAGAGCACCCAGTCACTATAAAGCCCGGTTATCCCAGCCAGTAGAGCACCCAGTCACTATGAAGCCCGGTCAGATCAGCTGGTAGAGCACCCAGTCACTATGAAGCCCGGTTAGATCAGCTGGTAGAGCACCCAGTCACTATGAAGCCCGGTTATCCCAGCCGGTAGAGCACCCAGTCACTATGAAGCCCGGTTATCCCAGCCGGTAGAGCACCCAGTCACTATGAAGCCCGGTTAGATCAGCTGGTAGAGCACCCAGTCACTATGAAGCCCGGTTATCCCAGCCGGTAGAGCACCCAGTCACTATGAAGCCCGGTTATCCCAGCCGGTAGAGCCCCCAGTCACTATGAAGCCCGGTTATCCCAGCCGGTAGAGCACCCAGTCACTATGAAGCCCGGTTATCCCAGCCAGTAGAGCACCCAGTCACTATGAAGCCCGGTTAGATCAGCTGGTAGAGCACCCAGTCACTATGAAGCCCGGTTATCCCAGCCGGTAGAGCACCCAGTCACTATGAAGCCCGGTTATCCTAGCCGGTAGAGCACCCAGTCACTATGAAGCCCGGTTAGATCAGCCGGTAGAGCACCCAGTCACTATAAAGCCCGGTTATCCCAGCCGGTAGAGCACCCAGTCACTATGAAGCCCGGTTATCCCAGCCGGTAGAGCACCCAGTCACTATGAAGCCCGGTTATCCCAGCCGGTAGAGCACCCAGTCACTATGAAGCCCGGTTATCCCAGCCGGTAGAGCACCCAGTCACTATGAAGCCCGGTTATCCCAGCCGGTAGAGCACCCAGTCACTATGAAGCCCGGTTATCCCAGCCGGTAGAGCACCCAGTCACTATGAAGCCCGGTTATCCCAGCCGGTAGAGCCCCCAGTCACTATGAAGCCCGGTTATCCCAGCCGGTAGAGCACCCAGTCACTATGAAGCCCGGTTATCCCAGCCGGTAGAGCACCCAGTCACTATGAAGCCCGGTTATCCCAGCCGGTAGAGCACCCAGTCACTATGAAGCCCGGTTATCCCAGCCAGTAGAGCACCTAGTCACTATGAAGCCCGGTTATCCCAGCCGGTAGAGCACCCAGTCACTATGAAGCCCGGTTATCCCAGCCAGTAGAGCACCCAGTCACTATGAAGCCCGGTTATCCCAGCCGGTAGAGCACCCAGTCACTATGAAGCCCGGTTATCCCAGCCGGTAGAGCACCCAGTCACTATGAAGCCCGGTTATCCCAGCCGGTAGAGCACCCAGTCCCTATGAAGCCCGGTTAGATCAGCTGGTAGAGCACCCAGTCACTATGAAGCCCGGTTATCCCAGCCGGTAGAGCACCCAGTCACTCGATCTACATATGTAAGTCTATGACTAATGGGATTAGTTCATGCGGTCCAGTCGGTTCGCATGTTTACATGTTGTTGTAATGACATCTTTAATAATCATCCAGAGCGAATCTATCTGGTCTGCGGATGCTTATACTTGCTTGTGCATGTTTTTGCTTTCGCTAGGGGAAGTGTGGCCCTTGTTACGGTGACCTCCACTGCCCAGGAAAAGATGATATACCGCTGGTGAGTACAGATTAATGCAATATGTTCTGTATTTTTTATATTACCAATCTCTTCTCCATGTCAAATAATCGCTGTTCGGTAATCTGTGTGATGTCGACGGCGGCTCGCATCCGCGCGCGATAAACTAGTCCGCGCAGTTTTATGTTGCAATTGTTGTTTTACAGCTCAATGAGATATAAAACATATATGCATCATAACTTTGAGATACTTTTGTCTTGATTCTAAAATGTAAAAAATCTAAGATGGCGCATGTAAGTAGGCTTTAACAGGGAGCCTCCACAGTTCAGTGTTCCCTTTCACAGAGGTTTCCCTCTTACAAACGTGTCCCTCTTGCATAAGTGACCTTCTTACCAAGGTGTCTTACTAACGGAAGTGCCTATCTTACATCGCGCTGGTGTGAAAACATCAACGCCTGAATTGTCTTCCAGAACGCGACGAAGCCAGACTGCCAGTACCGAGTCCATGTGGGGGACACCGGCGGAAGTCAGTTTGTGTCCTTCCCAGGATGCGCGCGCATGTGCAACCGAACCTACACGGTATGTACGCCTTTTTGAAACACGTCTGTTGTCGTCGATTCTGACCGCCTAGTTAATTCTAACCCGGAAGAGGCAAAGGAAAAATGAAGCATTGCTTCCCAGTTGCTTCACAGTTACTGCAGTTGGATCAGTAGAGTTCAGCAGCTAGGGTCAATGGTGACGATATCCTTACATAAGTAACCTTAATAGTACTAGTAATAGTTTAGTACATATGTCTTGTTGTCAACATAGTTGAATGAGTAGGAAATAATGAAATGTAATACGGGGTCAAGTCAGAATTGTCAAACGTCGTCGGTTATCTTGCTTTGCTCATCATATTATCACATTTGTGGCAGATTGAGAAGTGCTGCTCAGGTTTCTATGGCGACGATTGTCATCCCTGCCCAGGAGGATTCCAGAATCCCTGCTATGGGAGGGGAAAGGTAGGTGTAACCAATACCGAAACAGAAATATAATTAGTTTTGTTTGTCTGATGGTTGTTGTCGCGTGTATTTCCCATAATACAGGTTCTCCTTTGTCTCATGGAACGTTACTTAGTTAATGTTTTTCGTCTTCGTATCATGCACCTGTACTAATATGGCTATCCTGGGACATATTGTACATGTTATATGTGTATAAATGAGAACTTCAAAGAAAAGAACTGGCACCAAGTATGACAAGAAGTGTGGTCCTGCTTCTCCAGTGTGTTGACGTCTAGGCCATTTTCGCCACTTATTCTCCAGTGTGTTGACGTTTAGGCCATTTTCGCAACTTGTTCTTCAGTGTGTTGACGTTTAAGCCATTTTCGCCACTTATTCTCCAGTGTGTTGACGTTTAAGCCATTTTCGCCACTTATTCTCCAGTGTGTTGACGTTTAAGCCATTTTCGCCACTTATTCTCCAGTGTGTTGACGTTTAAGCCATTTTCGCCACTTATTCTCCAGTGTGTTGACGTTTAAGCCATTTTCGCCACTTATTCTCCAGTGTGTTGACGTTTAAGCTATTTTCGCCGCTTATTCTCCAGTGTGTTGACGTTTAAGCCATTTTCGCCACTTATTCTCCAGTGTGTTGACGTTTAAGCCATTTTCGCCACTTATTCTCCAGTGTGTTGACGTTTAAGCTATTTTCGCCACTTATTCTCCAGTGTGTTGACGTTTAAGCCAATTTTCGCCACTTATTTTCCAGTGTGTTGACGGCATCATGGGTAACGGCTCGTGTTCATGCGATCCGATCTACAAAGGAGCTATCTGTGAATTCTGTTCGAATGCAAGTCGATATGGACTGGGCTGCAACCAAAGTAAGTGCGCATGCCTATTTCACATGTATGTAAATATATTACACACCTCACGTACGAGTCCTGAACATGTTTCATCTATGATAACAAATCCTGAACAGGTTTCATCCATGATTACGACTCCTGAAAATTTGTCATCCATCACTACAAATCCTGAACATGTTTCATCGATGATTACAAATCCTGAACATGTTTTCTGGTTTGGTTTATTTATAGACTAATTTCGATCAATGCAAACTTGCATGCATCTGAGTGACATTATGGCATCATTTGGTGCGAGGATGTTTACATGTATATACAATTTGTTTATTGCTGCATGCACACGTTTACCGTACTGCTACGCGTGCTCTCTTATAGCCGCGAAGGAACCCTGGGTGCACATAGCAAGGTCAGATCCCCTTGATGTGCGGTGACCAGGAATATTCGATGCAGATCGAGCGTATGAATGGAGAACAGATATGTACTGATGCGGAATTGAATCGCCTTTCTTTTACTGTCACTCTTTCAAACTATGAAGGCAGTTCTGCGGCTCTCATGTCTTCGCTTGAACAGTCGGGCTGAACACATTACCAGTCGGGCATGTTGTCGCTGCAATCGGATTTCTGACTTTTTGATGCACAGTAATCCTAGTCCGTCACGCATTGCCATATACGGTTGCGTTATGACTGTTAGCCACAATTTACATGCGAGGTTGTTCAAGACTGCAGTATGAATACGGAAGCGTATTAGTGCAATGCCTGCACCCGGTGAGAATTTCGGTCGTTGTATAATGATTGATCTTGGGCTGACAAAGGGCGTAAGAACATGAAAGTGTCATTAATTATCTCATAAATCATTCGGCATTGTGCCTAAATTATCCCATCCATAGAACCCCCCCCCCCTCCCCTCGACACACCTTATCTTTATAGTCCGTGACGTCATGGCGGATGTAGAAAGATGCAGTTTCCATGACCCGGATGATCCAGTGATGGATAAACTCCCCGGACACCCTTTAGTTTTCTTCCTGGCCGAGGCACGACCCCATGATCTATACCAAGGATCATGGGAAAGTGCCATGTAGGCGCCGTGCAGAATAAACACCTGGGGTTGGGTGAAGCGGGTCGGGATGCAATGTGTTGCCATAGAGACAGCGGCGGTGAAGGGATCTGGGTAAAGAGGCTGGGGTTAGAGAAGGTTAAGGTAAAGGGGTTATAAAAGTGAATGGGGAAGAGTGGGTTATGGTAATGGTGTTGAAGTGAAAGGTGATTTGGGGGGTATAATTGGAGTGAAAGCTGTTGTGGTGGGGGGGTGGGGGGTGGGGAGGTACGCGCGCGTGTGTGTGTGGGGGGAGTTGGGAGGAGGGGGGGTCTCGTTATGTCTGGGCGAGAGGCTGCTACCGTCCAGGGATTAAAGCCCGGACCTAAGCCACTTTTTTTCCTTAAATCAATTTAACCTGGTGTATTTAATTTTTGTTTGTTACAACAGATGATTGTTACAAATGGCAAATTCATCCTTACATGATAGCAACACCCGACCAAGAATCGTTTTCTGATTTTCCACCAGCTTCCGTTCCTTGCTGGTCATGTCTAGACTAGTGCACACGGTGGCGCGAAAAATCAAGAACTCGATTTAATCTGTCTGTTGAATACCTCACTTCTAACTTAAATTTTTTGTTCGGCTGGTGTAATGCTTGGTTTATGGCTCAGGCCATGTACCCAGACAAAAGCGACACAGGTTATAAACATGGCGAAACGCGGAGTGTTCTGCTCACAACTCGGACAGAAAAGTAACTGAGTGTTTGCACATTATTAATGTACCGAGTAGATGTTACCAGTGTTTCGTTCACCGTCTTTGCCGTAAAGCTGCGGGGGAGACACTAAATTACGATTCCTCCTCAGTGCGATAAATGATATCAAGGTAGCAAGACGTTCAAGTGCCTTGAACACATCGGCACTAACTGTTGTCTTCTTGTTGACATGTCGGGTAAACAAAATGTTAATTTACTGTCATCCAGGGGGGGCTGAGGGGTGGGCACTATTCTACAAATCTGGTTGGGGGGGAGGGGGGGGGGGGTTCCACGGCCTGAGAGAGCGGATAATCGTGATGAGAAAGATACCTCTGTAGAGCGGACATTTATGATGAAAAAGAGGGGTGGGCTCTGAAAATGTGCCTTTGTAGAGCTGGAAGCCGTGAAAAAAACGAACGAGCGGATTTTGGCGGTAAAACCGCGGCGGAGCAAATTTTGGCGATGAAAAGGGGGGGCTTTGCCGCGGAACCCCCCCCCCCAAACCCAGCAATGTATTGAGTACACGCCCCTCCCCTCCCCCCGGGACCGTCATCAGCATATGTTGGTTGATGAGTCAGGTTTAGCCAGGAAGAGAGGGAGGGAGGCGGCTGCTAGGGTGGGGAGGGGGGGGGGGGGGACGAGTGCGCTATTCTGCACCCAGGTCTCTTTAGTACTGCCAACTGCCGAAAAACCTCGTTTTCTGGAATATTAATCGGGTAGCCCTCACATTGGAGGGGGACGCCCCGCCTTCGTTTGGCAAATAATCATTTTGGAGTTGTTGGATGTTGGATGGGCGAGGGGCACAGCCCTACTCTTGCTGGGTCCATCAATAACGAACATCCTTTTGAGTACATGTTATTTTCTGTTCCCATGCGGCCATAACATGCGTAGAAATGATATGAATCATACATTAGGCCTGACACTCAACTGAGTGACCAAGATACAAATCTATTGCTTCTCGGAATACTGTGTGTTCCGTTGGCGATAAAGACATTCTTCTCGTCTACCACGAGTCACCAGTCGCCATTTTGATACCCAGTAGGCCCCATTATCTCTAGTTATTCTCCAAATGATCATTTTTTTGGAATATATATGAAAGCCAGTTTCTATGATGGAAGACCATTACGCTATTATTGAGTCAAATATGAAATCAATACCGCGGGGACACCAGCGGCGGACTGTGTATATGGCAGGTTTTCTTTCAGCGGTCCTGACTACTGTGGCCCACAGGGACAATTTCTTCGCGGCGTCGACCAAATTTTAGCGCGGCGTCGACCAAATTTTAACACGGCATCGACCAAATTTCGTCGCCACAGAGGGAAGAGTCCAGGCAGATAGGATCCATATCTATCCGTGTAGCAAGCGGCCACTATTTTCGGGGAAAGACGTGGAAGTTCTTGTTTTACCTCAAATTTTTTTTTACGTATCGGTCGCCAATGCCAGAAGATCTATAAGGGCATTTTGCATCATTTTGTAAATTGTAACCGAATATCTGTAACGATGATGTGACATCATGAATTTCAGTTTGAACTAAAGCAAGTACAGTTGGGATTGGAAGATGTGCATATTGGGGAGTAACATGTAATTGTAGCGCGCGTTTCGTATTGATCAGCATTACGGTATTTTAGTCCGCATTTGACGTTTCGTTAGCAACCAATCCAATCAGAGCTCTGCTCCGCGTTTCCAAGGTGAACGTGACTTGTTTAGCTCTTTTGATGGGAAAAGCTGCGTCTTTACCATTTACTCCTTCTCCAACCCCCTTCCTATACTCCTCGGCCGTGTTTTACGCTAACATTTAAAGCTTGCTTATAATGGTGTCACGTGGTATACCCTGTCACAGGGCTAGGCAAACTAGCACTGTGTATCCAGACCTCTTGTCTTGTCTTCTCTTGTATCCGATTATTACTTTGCTCATGTAACGGGTTTCTTTTGACGTGTATGGTGTCTTGTCACCCACCTTTAATGAATGCGTGCCATATTGTCTTTACTGTCAGCAAAAGTATTAACCTTTTTTCGTGCATTTCCCTAGTCGCGTAGGTAAACGCCCACATAAATATGGGTATGCAATGTGGGTATTTTGGGGGGCTCTGTTTTATGCGGGTAGGCACATGGGTCACGTGGTCGCGCCTGTGCCGTGTATCAGCCTATTTGTGTCGGCCTTGCACAGCGGTTAATCTCCATTATGTCAGTAAGAGTGACGAACGGCGCGGATGCAAAGCACTTATGAATAATTTCTGTTCGGGGACGCATAGCTGAGCCAGTCGACCCTTTTCTTACCCATCGTTCGATTAGCCTCTGATGTCGTCCGGACCGGTGTTGCCGGGGTGGAAGGCGATGCAGTTTAATGTCTGTGTTGTAGTGTAACAGCAGAAGGATGAACCCCACGAGAACAAACCAATATAGAATGAATTCATTGAATATAATTCACTGTCTGACTGTGGCTCTGTACCAAGTCTGCTTCCAGTTCCCCCCGACACAACGGGCATTGGATGTTTAGGAATAATGAGAACGTGGGTTTTGCGTGGTAGACTGTGCGACCACTCGCTGAATCTATTAGGGCTCTATCTCCATATTTGTGTATCGATCTCCTATCTCGGTACATTAACCTTTTGTGGGAAGTCAATTTTATATATTTTTGGGTTTCGTCGCTGAGAGGTCAAGCGAAGGATCCCAATATATATGTATTAACGCCTCACAGCATCACAACTTAGAGATAATTAAAACCCGCATAACAATCTTCAATAAATAAATACACGTATTTCTATAAAATATTATTCACAGATTATTTGCTGATTACAGCGGTTGAGCTCGGGGACCATATCAATAAGCGTCCAATTATCATATACGACCCGTTTAAACGGCTAAAGCAACATGGGTCAAGGTCATCCTCGTTTTGGAGTTATCGCTCCCCATTTGCTCCCGGGGAACATTTAATAACTATTGGACTCCTCGACTTGAGGCGATTGGATCTATATGCATTCCCGACCACGTCCTTCCTAACCCCCGCCCCCCCCCACCTCTTCCTACTCACCTCTGCTCGCGCCATAAATTTATAAAGCACGCATTGTGCTTCTTCAGTAAGGCATGAGGACCCACACCCTCAGTATGTACCAACAGCGGCCTGATCAGCTGCACTGTTAGATAACATCGACATGCCCCTCTTGTTCAAGTTCAAGGGCCCATCGAATGGACATTATGAAAGTTGGCCAATGGGAATTACCTCCTTGCATTATCGTGGAATCTTTATTACAGCACTGATTCGTACATTGAGCTAGGTCCTAACAACGTAACAAAGCGCCGGGTGTTTGGAAAGAACGGGGGAGGGGGGGGGGGGTGCGTGGGGGGGGGGGGGGGGTAATGTAAGTCCGGCCTGTGGCATTAGATCATATTGCTGCCAGAACAAAAGGATTAAGCTGGTAAGAAATAGGCATGATATAAATGCATTTTAATAATAGAATTTCTACATTTCCTTAACTTAACTGTATCTTAACATTCATTTAATTATATATATATATATATTTATCAGTCTATGCGTGTTAACGATAAGTTGACTTCGTTCAATGTCGGCTCCCCCTCCCCACCCTCTCTCAGGCAGAATTACACTAGATAGCTTTATCTTTATGGATTTGACCCAGACGAAGAATATGAATAACGGTGTTCCACAATGCATCCGGGCTTCCACCATGCTCCGAGCATGAAGTCATTGCCGCGGAGAAGCTCTCGCCGAGATTCCGCGTGATTACAGCGTTATTTATCCCCGAGATCCTCGTCGATACCGAGCTGGTATGAAAACTACGGCACGTGATCAAAACTCAAGGTCGTTGGATTGCCTCGCCGCAATTGCCGAACTTGGGCGCCTGGTTTAATGAGGGTGACGCTATCCACGGCTAGTCGATCGACTTTCGGCGGCGGAGTCCCTTCCTATCCATAGTGCCTGGGATGAGAGAGGGGAAGGCAAACAGGATTCATGTCTCGACGCTAGAGGTCGCGGGGGAGTCGTCTCTCCGGTGTTGTCCCGTGGGTGTGAACTGGCGCGGTGTAACGACTGCGTCCGTCACATCTCTGTCATGACATTCAGGGCTCTGAATCATAACACCCTGTTGTGGGGAGGAGATACCCGGATGTACATGTATCACCTCCCATTAATACGAGTGATGCCCGAATGTGGCAGACATGGTAACGCCTTGGTTATGTTCTATTACAACCTAACAGATACAGTCGGGCGGGACGTTCCTTGCGGACACGCGGACTCGGGGGGGCCCTGTCTGACCAGCTGACAAGGTGTAGATAGGGGTAGGGGAGGGGGGGGGGGCGGTCCAGATCAACCCTCCCCCTATTGTGGGTATATTAAACCGTTTGGTGTAAGCTGCACTCAATTTCAGTGTAGATCCCCCTGTTTTTGTCGTGCCCACCCCCCCTTTATTCGTAACATTTGGAGAACCCGTTACTCCCCAATTGCAAATGTTAAAAATACGCTTCTCAAATATTTGCTGTTTGCCAATCGGCAACGGTTGCTAATTAAAACAAGGAGGCTGAAGTGCGGGAAGGAATGGGGAAGGGGGGTGGGGAGGGAGGACGAGAGTGGGGGCGTCATGGCCATGTTAAAATCAGGGCTCTAATTATGGTCAATGTGAATGCTATCCTGACAGCCGCCAGTCATTGATCATTATATCAATATAATAATTGCGGAAACAATCACAGCCTGAAGCCATTAGAGCCTTCCTGCCACAAAAACTGATTGTGTTTTGCCGTCTAGCCCTTGGCTTCGTTGATAGGAAGGATTTATTACCAGCAGGTCATCGTGCATAGTGAGATGTGACGTCGTGCAGTAATGTGACGTCGTGCAGTAATGTGACGTCGTGCAGTAATGTGACGTCGTGCAGTAATGTGACGTCGTGCAGTAATGTGACGTCGTGCAGTAATGTGACGTGGGTTCATTTACACATGTACAGGGACAAACCTCGAATGTCGAATTTGGCTATGTGTGAAGCCAATAAATGCATTCTGCAGGGTGTCCGAAAAGTTTCGGCGAAAAACGCTTAATTGAAGTGAGCACGAACCGT
Source organism: Arenicola marina (assembly GCA_964019135.1). NCBI lineage: Eukaryota > Metazoa > Annelida > Polychaeta > Arenicolidae > Arenicola > Arenicola marina. The sequence goes on along the minus strand of OZ025248.1, from coordinate 3,620,531 downwards.
CCCACCTTACCCCCTATGGAAAGGTAGCAGTGTCACGTTTCGGAGATTGTTCGGGGATTAGAACAATTTAATAAAACAAGAGTTTACCATTATTTTCTCTTATTTACATTGGATAAGCACTGAAAGTGGAGAAACAGTCGTACATACACAGTACTCGCTAGGTGGCGCTGCGATCGTCCCGCCTTCTACCTTAATGACTAAATGTATTGCCGTTAACCCTTCATCTCGTCAGGTACTATCCTGTACCGAATTTTACGAAATATCTTACCGAATTTCACAAAATGTCTTACAGAATTTTACAAAATGTCTTCATTTCATTAACAAAACATTGTTAGGGTATTTAAGTTCACTCGACATTACTTGAGGTTGAATCCATTGGATCTGCCAATCAGCCCTGGATCTGCCAAGCAGACTTGGATCTGCCAAGCAGACTTGGATCTGCCACGCAGACCTGGATCTGCCAGTCAGCCCTGGATCTGCCAGTCAGCCCTGGATCTGCCAAGCAGACCTGGATCTGCCAAGCAGACCTGGATCTGCCAAGCAGACCTGGATCTGCTAGTCAGCCCTGGATCTGCCAAGCAGACCTGGATCTGCCAGTCAGCCCTGGATCTGCCAAGCAGACCTGGATCTGCCAGTCAGACCTGGATCTGCTAGTCAGCCAGGCTGCTTCACAATGTAGGTAATCACGGGGCTGCTCACTGTCGCGCACGAAAAGGAAAAATATTCGGCACCCGGTCTGAAAAGCGGCACGGTTTCCGGCGTCCATATCAACGGTTTTAACCTGGTGGCGTCTCCCTGTACTGCGGAAAGTTGTCTTGAGAGTGGCTCAATCTCAGTTTTGTGGCGATAACGTGATCGGTCTCTGTCTGGGTGGACGCTCCGGGCAGACCTGTCTCCGGTGGACTGTTATCACGGAGGCTACCTCTGATAATGCGCTGGAGGGATGCCCACAGGCCATCGATGCACTGGAGGCAAGCAGCCATCATGGCCAAGATCTGCCGGCCAGGACATCTACCCACCTCGCCAGACTCCTCAGCCACATCCGTTCTCCAACGCCAAGGACAATAATGGAAAACGCAATTTTGTGATTAATCATTTGGGTACGCAGGTCACTACGGTCAAGACACTGGCGTTACATTTCTATCCCGTAAAATGTATTTAAATATACAACCGGTATCAGTAGCATACTGCGCCGAGTTTCATTTGAGTTTCCAGGTAGAACACCTGGATCCGGTGCAAGGATAGTTACTTGTATCTTCTCTTATTGCCTTGGCTGTCTAACACTGAGGTCAACGACTTCAGGTTTCTTCACCCGCCATTATTATTTGATGGCGTCTCACGTAAATATAGTTATTGGGCTGCTGAGAGTCATAATGCACTGAATTACGTGGCATCGCCCCCTCCCCATTCCCTCTCACCGACTTGTAAAACTCAGTTCATTGCGGATAAAGCAGGCATCTTATGACGTCTGCAGTTGCAACCATTTTTCTTTCATTCATTGCTGCATTAGGTCAAAAGCGAAGAGGAGGTGCTGCGATGGGGGTGCTCTCTCTATAATAAACGGCCACATACATCATGGGAAAAACGCGGAAAGTAATATCCGTAGTGTATTTCGTGCCGTCCCACTTGGACTCTCCCAGCCGGTAATAATTATTCGTTATTTTTGTTTTATTGCCGAGGTACTGCCCACGTGGTGCGCTCGCTATGACCGGAAGCGACCTTCGTTCGAACGCTTTGTTTGGCCCGCGGCTCGCGGCCGATAGGGGGCGTCGTACTCACAGGTAGAGCTGCTCTCATTTGATCAAATGCGAGACTAACTAAAAAAAAAAATCCTTGTATTGTATGGATATGCTTTCCTTTGGCGTGTTGTAAGAATAATGCAACAATACACTCGTGACTCGTGAAAGCAGCACCTAAATAATGTGCATCGTGAATATTACACTCGACCACAAATATCATCAGAAAGTGTGGATGACACCAAATTTACAAGTAGGTATGTTTGTAATTAGAAGTAATTTAGTTATTGTGCGATCGGTTACCAGAAATTTGGTTCGTGATCATCGAGTCGAGTCACGCGCATGAAATGATATCAATCGTACGAACGATAAAGACCACTGATCAGAAACCAACATGGCTGCCATAACCCTGGCCGTAAGTTTAAGGCGCCCATGCAGGCGCTCAGAGTAAACATCTCACACCAGTCCTCCAGCAGTCGGGAATCACCTTGAGCTGAGATTTTTTCATCAGAGGGCTGGCCTAATGGAAAGTAGGGAACTCTTGGATTAAGCTGTGCAGCGAATGATTGAAGGATGAGCGGGTGCTGGCGGCTCGGCCAATGCGGGCCCCAAGAGATCACTTTCCCACCCGTCCAGCGTTGATGCATGGCCTCCGCTTGATTTATACCAACTCCTTAATTGGGGCTGGAATCAACTTCGACGCGACCTTCAGCGATCTAAATCTGCCGCTTGGAGGCGCCACGCGGCGCTGTTCCTCTTGCTGGAGAATGAAACAAGGGCGGGATTTCTCGTCACTTCCCCGGGGTTTGCGACGTTCTTTGATAAGCTGCTTACGCGTTCCTTGTGACAACGCGGAGCTGCTTATGAATAATAGGGCTGGCTGGGACACGCGGGGGAAGGGCAGAGGGTCGGGTAGGGTAGGGAGGAGGGCGGCACATATCCCCGTTGCCGCCAGGGCCTGTTATTCCGCTTGCGGCGCGTGTGCCCATGTCGACATGGCGTATGTGCCACGGTTGCAATCCGCACTATGTCACTTAGGCTGCTTCAATATCTTGACGCCTCTGTGGTCAAAGGGTTAATTAATCTTAAGTGTGCAAAGTGAGAGTCAAAGGGCTATACAATGGTAGGTGGGTTCCTTATGAGCCAAAGGGTTAATTATCGGTGAGATAGGCCCACATGAAGCAGGAGTCATTCCCATGTGTGAGCATTGATTACCTGTAGGTGTGCCACAGACTGGACGCAGGAGTCATTCCCATGTGTGAGCATTGATTACCTGTAAGTGTGCCACAGACTGGGCGCCAGGCATTTTGTTATCGATGCGAGCCAATGTTAATGCCTCCTTTTCACAACTCGACGTCGTTGGAAAAGATTTCCGGCAAGAAAAATCTTTCCCATCGACTAAATACAGAACGAAACCTCTGCTGGTAATTGCATGTCTTGCCTTGACTAAGACCTGCTGTTTAGGCGACCAGTAGCATCACATGTCGCGGTGTAGATCTCTGTGGTTATTGACAGACATTCGCCGTTATGGCTGGCCGCTGAAACCCTCCACAATGCCATTATAGCCGACACCACAACGTCCTGTGATCATCAAGAAGCTGTGGGGCAGGGTCGCACCTAGCATTACACACACCGAGACTCCTTCAGTGCCCGTGTTCATACACCATACTTAGACCACGCAGATCTACGCCACGCCAAGTGGAACATTTGACCAGCGTTTATCTGATCCATGAAATCAATGAAATATTCAACAACGTGAATTTGAAATTAGAAAAGTATCAACATTATATTAATACAATTTCTAGATTATGAATTACCCGACAACCCCGAGTCTACCGAGGAAAGGCCTTTTTCGTGCGTAACTGCGTAATTGCTATGAACACCGCCCCAGATATAAACGGTATTACGTATCAACATACTTGTAGATGAGCAGAGCTGTAGTTTCACGAGAATGAAATGAATGCCACATCTGGGGTAATTCAATGCAACACGTGACTCCCTACTAAATAACCTGAGAGCCTAACGGCCCGTGGATCGATGGTTCGAGCCCCGCTGTGGCCATATCTGTGTGATCGCAGGATGAAGATCACATGTCCTTCTTCGCAAAGAGTAGGGGGCTGCCCCCGGGGATATGGCTCCACTCTCCCTTCCTTGTCGACCAACCCTACTAGATATATGACATGTCGGATTGTCAAACACCATTAATGATATAGCTGTCAACTAATATGTCTGCTAGATGACATGACAATTAATGATATAGCTGTCAACTAATATGCCTGCTTGATGACAGTTCAATTAATGATATGGCTGTCAACCTATATGCCTGCTTGATGGCATGATAATTAATGATGTCAACCTATATATATACAACATTTCAAATACAGATAGCCATAACGTCCAATATAATGCGAGCTTCAAGGAAGTCGAGAGATTCCAATGATACGCAGTACCCTCTAAGCCATATAGGGTACTACGTATCATTGGAATCTATGATAAATTGAATAATAAATTTAGATAATAAAAGACAAGAAAAGGGGGAGATTAAACTTGAAAAGAGCAAAATTCAACATGTGTGCGTCCTGCTCGGTCGGTGATCCTCGAGAGAAAGGTCACCTCCAAAGCGCAAATGGATTTAATCGAGGAGCGCCCGCGAGAACGAATTACGGAGAACTGACCAGTGGTCAGTGGCCGGGGGAAGAGTTCATCGCTGCACCCGGGCACCATAAATCCGCCCACAGCTTGCGCCGTTGGCTCGCTTATTTGGTCCTATGTAGTGTGATTGCTTATTATACATGGCGTTTTGGCGTGAGTTATGACGTTACAAGGCCTAATTGTTTTATTTCCTGTAAAGCGTTTTACTGAACATAATTGGTATCTGTTTATGGTGAATTCTGAAAATAGGCCAATTAATGCGGACATGTATAGAATTTCGATAATGTAATTACCTCTGAACGCCACGTGCGCTCTCGGAAAATGCATGGCAAAAACTGGGAGTAGTTAGTGGGTGATTACTGGGCCGATATAATGATCAAAAAACAATGGTGATTTTACAAGTGCTCGTACGCTGCTGGATTTATAATCAAAACCCCGTTTTTTTGGAAAAACAACCCTCCTTCGCTGGGCGCCACGCGTTGGGATAAATAGGGTCGGACTTTTCTTTTATATCCATCAAAATCTGTCGATTGATTCAGATATGATCGACGAGGTTTTTCTGCATGGTGGGTTAGTGGGGGGGGGGGGGGTGATTTGGGGGAGTGTGTGGGGGGCAAGGCGGGCGTCTTCTTCCCTTACCTCCACTGGGCGCCTACCGTGCCCCCAACGCTTTTAAAAACCCCTTACAGCTGGGCCAATCTCTGTCGTTTTAAAATAGCTCACGTATTACCCACGACTAGCCTCTACTTTAGTAAGCGATCCATGAATCGTTGGGTTATGTGTAGCACTGGATGACACTCCTTTCGCTCGTCTCCCCGAGCTTCAACCCAGATTGGTCTCACCCCAATCCAAGGGTGAAGAATCTCACCGCTGATGAAATTCTAAATATAACTAAGGAAGCCCTGCATAAAGTGCGAGCTTAGAGGATTCCTTGCGATGTAATACCAGAGGTATATTATTGTGACACCCGTCGCACCCACCCCCTGCTCCCTCCCCGATGGGAATATACCCGAACACATTTAGATGGCGTTGTGTCCTTGACCCTGTCTAGCGGAGCTGTCTGTTCAGGAGGTTGGCACCCGGAACATGCTGAAGTGCTGCTCGCAAAGTATCGGCTAAGAAGGAAGGAAGAGGTTTCTGTGGGTGTGTTGGTTGGGGGGCGGGGGCCGATGTCAGGGTATGTACGTCAATGTCATTGGAAGTAGGGGTGGCTTTAAATGGGGGTGTAACTAATGTTACTGTGAGCGGTGGAAGGTAGGGCGCTTGGGGGTCATTGTGTGGTATGTATGTTTGTATGGGTGGAAGGGTGGGGAGAGGGTGCGGGGGCAAGGGGCAAGGGCAGGGGGGTAGGGGGAGAGGTAGCTGATGAAAAGACAGTATTGTCTGCGAACCGGGGAGGCGATTGAGTCAGCCCCCTTCCCCTGACTACCCCCGCCACTTGGACTGACCAACCTCACACCCCACACCTCGCACCCGCCAATCCGATACACCACACCCCACACCCCGCACCCAGCACCCCTCACCCTGACCTTGTGTCCGACAGTCACCCCATACTGGCCGTCTGGTCCAGGGGTCACCCCCAACTTGAAGCCACGGAAATGAGGGACTCTCATGAAATTTAATGTGTGAGAGAAAATTGATTTTCTGACTTGACTGTTGACCGGGGAGACCCTACAGGCGCCTCTGTGGATGCCTGGTATGGCAACGGTCTGAGGGCGGGTGGGGGAAGGGGGGGGGGGTACCCGGGCGCAGGGTTTCGGGGTGGAGCGGAGGTGGTGGGGGTGATGTTGTTTGAGGTCGCGCTGCCACTGAGTGACCGCGTCCCCCGGTCAGAGAGACACAAGCGGCTACGTGTCAGGATTGTATTCACGGAGTATGGTGGGGGGGCGGGGGGGCGTGGTAAGGGGGTCAGAGATGGAACTGACAAGGGCACACAACCCTTCTGGGAGGGGTTTGTGCGCAGGGTGGGGTGTAACTGAGACAACCTCAGGGTGTCGGGGATGTTTTGTTGCCCGTGTCCCTGGGGGTCATCTGACCGGATACACTCAGCAGGTCGGCAGCGAGATTAACCCCGTGTGTCTGGATTACCCCGACCCGGCGTTCAACCTCTGTTTGACCTCTGCCGGGACGCGACCAGGAAGCGACATCGGGTAGGGAGGGTGGGATTTGCGGAATGCGACCGACAAAGCCCCCTTCTCTCCCACCACCACTACCACCATCCGGCCACCCCCCCCCTCCCCCTCTTCCTTTCTCTCACCTCCCCCGCCATGGATGGGTCACCATGGTTCGGTCACTACCACCAGGGGTGGAGGCCGGGGAGGGTGGGGGGGGGTGCGCAGTCCTTTGTCGCCGTGTCTCGGTACCAAGGAAGGGATATCTTGCAAGAGACCAAAGATTGGGGATGGGGCTTAGTGTTCGCGACGGCCGTGCGGCGCTCAGTGGCGCTGCGCGATCACGTGATCACGTGGCAGTGACATTTCGCGGGAAACACACAAATTGCCTTTAAGATAAGCAATAAATCCAGGAACATGTAGCCTTTACAAAGTTAAAACACGCTTTGTTATGTGATAATTTCTCGGTTTATGGTGGTCACGTTTGATTTGTTCCTTCAGTTACTAGTTCATCTCCAATGGAAGTTTTGCTTGAGTTTTTACCAAAAGAAATAGACCTGCCCGTCTCATGAGTGCAGCGCACTGGCTATTCGAACAGGAACCTACATTTACGTCACGAAACGACGAAAGATCGGCCCTGACTATATCTCGATGCGTTAACGCGGCATATGGGATGAAGGCAAATGTGTTGGGTTTGATGTCTTTAAAAGTCTCTTTGAACCCAGACGCTCGACTTTAAACCAACCAACAGTCACCTAAAATGAAAGGCTTCACTTTTACACATGTTTGCAAAGCAACGATTTCAGTGGCGGATACAAGATACAATCACTTGATATGCAGATTGCGTCATTTCCACTGTTTGTAAAATGCGTTATGCCTCTTCAAAGGTTCCCTAGAAATTGTAAATATAACTTCTACTGTACCCGGTACCCAGCTCCTGTACCTAACCCGTTTTGTACGGACGCCCTTGAAGACGAACGGTAAAGAACTAATGACAGCTGCCATTATAAACATTTCATATATTCGGCCACACGCCGACGTATTTCCGGTTCCGGTATTGATCGTGACGTCCTTGTTTCTCTCGATACATTCCTTCTGTCGCCACCGAGTTAGATGTAGTTCTGTGCGGCACGACGATAGCCAGCGGCCACCATACCCTGGAGACACGCCGTCTTCCTTTAAACATCTAACGCCATGTAGATAATACACATCGATATTAGTAATAACTTTATTGCCCTGTCTCCACATGACCCTAGTTGATGAAAGTACCCACCTGAACCAGTACACGGATTTGCCATCTGGTGAGATAACACTATTTTATATATATATATATATTTTATTATTTCTAATATTTCATCGCGGGACAGTACATAATAACGCCACAAAGACATTCGAGAAAAAAAACACAATCACGGAGCACAGTCATGACGTCACAAAGACAATTTTTTTTTATTGCCACAGTGCAGTCAGAAGATGGCTTCTGCCACAGAGAGCTTGTGGCTGGTCTGAATTATGACTGGCAAGCATGTCGTATTAATGTGATATCTGTTATGTATCTTGCTGTGAATTAATAACATAGGCTGGCTCGCCCGCAGCTTGTTCCCGGGCAAAAATAAAACAAAAAAGCAGTGTATGGAATTATTTCTGAGTACGAAAGACACCATTTGATATACAAATTATCAAAAGAACTAAATAAAAGTGATGGAAAACTTTGTGACTAACTGGCGGAAAACTTCGCCAGTAATTGGCGGCACCCATCGCGATCATAAACGTGAACATATCACGTGACCCTATAGTGGGTTGCCGTAAGCAATTATCATGTACATATGTGGAATACATCACCAGGTGTGTACCCAGGAACCATGTATACCACACTATACATCTGCAGATCAGTTTCATAATTCGTTGCGCAGTGATTATAACTCATATGAAAACGTATTATAACGAAGGTGGTGAGGAGGAACAGGAAACTGCATCAGCGTCTGATGTCCAAACGACTGACTGGGACGTACTTCTTGCTGATATCGGGTTGCTAGGGGCGTCAGGGTGGACGAGTCCATTATTATTTCTGCTGTGCTGGAGGGGTGGTCTTGTCTCCATTTCTCCACAATCTGTAGATGTTTCGAAACATGGTTTCTGATGAACCAGATACGTCCTAGATTTAAAGCCATGCTTGGCTAGCATGGCATAATGATTTAATCGTTATGCATACATGATGGATGGAACATTGCAGGACAACTTTCAGTCTGCATAAGCTGGTCATTACTCAGCGATTGTCATAAAACAAGAACGCCCACATCGTCACGCAGGGAATGACAAGGAAGACAATCTATGCTCAGTTTTGTATCCTCTGATGAACCAATGTTGACTACATGATTTAAGATTGATTATTAATTTTCTTAATGTCGGCTGTGGGAGCGGTGAGCAATTTCCCGTCCTCACACTTCGGCCTGTCGTGTCGCGACCGTTCCACCGACACGGGGGATATGGCACCAACGGGAGAAAAAAAAATCTTCTGCAGTTAAATATTGACATAGTCTGGAGGGCTTCCTCCATATTCATCGACACGTTGGGTGAAAATCATGGCTCAGGAACCGTCAGGTAGAGCTTTATCGATCAAATCAGTAACCTAGGCGAAGTACTTAAACCCTGCAACCCCACCACCCACTCTCCCAGACTAGTCTCGCCGCTGTCTCCTGGCGGCCAACGTTAGTAGCGATGCTATGTTGCTGCAGAGTCTGTAAGCTTTATGGGGGGTCAAGTTAAATGAACTGAAAGCGCTAAGATGAAATAGGGTCATATATTTGGGGTGTTTTTCTGAAGCTGTGAGCGGGCTGTAGGTAGACCGACATAATCCCCAGCAGTCTTGATAAATGCCTTGTCGATAGAGGATCAAGTTAGTCATTCATGTTAGATACTCAATTCATCAGATTTTCGCTCTGATTCTCGTTTTGGCTGTACAAAGTCGGTGTTAAGATAGTTATCTGCATGTTCACCGTGAAGGACTACATGTTCACCGTGTAGGACTACATGTTCACCGTGTTGGACTACATGTTCACCGTGTAGCACTACATGTTCACCGTGTTGGACTACATGTTCACCGTGTGGGACTACATGTTCACCGTGTTGGACTACATGTTCACCGTGTAGGACTACATGTTCACCGTGTAGGGCTACATGTTCAACGTGTAGGACTACATGTTCACCGTGTAGGACTACATGTTCAACGTGTAGGACTACATGTTCACCGTGTAGGACTACATGTTCAATGTGTAGGACTACATGTTCACCGTGTAGGACTGCATGTTCACCGTGTTGGACTACATGTTCACCGTGTAGCACTACATGTTCACAGTGTAGGGCTACATGTTCACCGTGTTGGACTACATGTTCACCGTGTAGCACTACATGTTCACCGTGTAGGACTACATGTTCACCGTGTAGGGCTACATGTTCACCGTGTAGGACTACATGTTCACCGTGTAGGACTACATGTTCAACGTGTAGGACTACATGTTCACCGTGTAGGGCCACAGTGGTCACAGTGTAAGACTACCTGTTCACCGTGTAGGGCTACATGTTCACCGTGTTGAACTACATGTTCACCGTGCTGGACTACATGTTCACCGTGTAGGACCACATGTTCACCGTGTTGGACTACATGTTCACCGTGTTGGACTACATGTTCACCGTGTAGGACTACATGTTCACCGTGTTGGACTACATGTTCACCGTGTAGCACTACATGTTCACAGTATAGGACTACATGTTCACCGTGTTGGACTACATGTTCACCGTGTAGGACTACATGTTCACCGTGTTGGACTACATGTTCACCGTGTTGGACTACATGTTCACCGTGTAGGACTACATGTTCATAGTGTAGGACTACATGTTCACCGTGTAGAACTACATGATCACAGTGTAGGACTACATGTTCACCGTGTAGGGTTGCATGTTCACAGTGTAGGACTACATGTTCACCGTGTAGGGCTACATGTTTACCGTTTAGGACTAAATGTTCACTGGGTAGGACTACATGTTCACCGTGTAGCACTACATGTTCACAGTGTAGGACTACATGTTCACCGTGTAGGGCTACATGTTCACCGTGTAGGACTACATGTTCACCGTGTAGGGCTACATGTTCACCGTGTAGGAACACATGTTCAACGCGTAGGACTACATGTTCACCGTGTAGCACTACGTGTTCACCGTGTAGGACTACATGTTCACCGTGTAGGACTACGTGTTCACCGTGTGGGACTACATGTTCACCGTGTAGGACTGCATGTTCACCGTGTTGGACTACATGTTCACCGTGTAGCACTACATGTTCACAGTGTAGGGCTACATGTTCACCGTGTTGGACTACATGTTCACCGTGTAGGACTACATGTTCACCGTGTTGGACTACATGTTCACCGTGTAGGACTACATGTTCACCGTGTAGCACTACATGTTCACCGTGTTGGACTACATGTTCACCGTGTGGGACTACATGTTCACCGTGTTGGACTACATGTTCACCGTGTAGGACTACATGTTCACCGTGTAAGGCTACATGTTCAACGTGTAGGACTACATGTTCACCGTGTAGGACTACATGTTCAACGTGTAGGACTACATGTTCACCGTGTAGGACTACATGTTCAACGTGTAGGACTACATGTTCACCGTGTAGGACTGCATGTTCACCGTGTTGGACTACATGTTCACCGTGTAGCACTACATGTTCACAGTGTAGGGCTACATGTTCACCGTGTTGGACTACATGTTCACCGTGTTTGACTACATGTTCACCGTGTAGGACTACATGTTCACCGTGTAGGGCTACATGTTCACCGTGTAGGACTACATGTTCACCGTGTAGGACTACATGTTCAACGTGTAGGACTACATGTTCACCGTGTAGGGCCACAGTGGTCACAGTGTAAGACTACCTGTTCACCGTGTAGGGCTACATGTTCACCGTGTTGAACTACATGTTCACCGTGCTGGACTACATGTTCACCGTGTAGGACCACATGTTCACCGTGTTGGACTACATGTTCACCGTGTTGGACTACATGTTCACCGTGTAGGACTACATGTTCACCGTGTTGGACTACATGTTCACCGTGTAGCACTACATGTTCACAGTATAGGACTACATGTTCACCGTGTTGGACTACATGTTCACCGTGTAGGACTACATGTTCACCGTGTTGGACTACATGTTCACCGTGTTGGACTACATGTTCACCGTGTTCACCGTGTTGGACTACATGTTCACCGTGTTGGACTACATGTTCACCGTGTTGGACTACATGTTCACCGTGTTGGACTACATGTTCACCGTGTAGGACTACATGTTCACCGTGTTGGACTACATGTTCACCGTGTAGCACTACATGTTCACCGTGTAGCACTACATGTTCACAGTGTAGGGCTACATGTTCACCGTGTTGGACTACATGTTCACCGTGTTTGACTACATGTTCACCGTGAAGGACTACATGTTCACCGTGTAGGGCTACATGTTCACCGTGTAGGACTACATGTTCACCGTGTAGGACTACATGTTCAACGTGTAGGACTACATGTTCACCGTGTAGGGCCACAGTGGTCACAGTGTAAGACTACCTGTTCACCGTGTAGGGCTACATGTTCACCGTGTTGAACTACATGTTCACCGTGCTGGACTACATGTTCACCGTGTAGGACCACATGTTCACCGTGTTGGACTACATGTTCACCGTGTAGAACTACATGATCACAGTGTAGGACTACATGTTCACCGTGTAGGGTTGCATGTTCACAGTGTAGGACTACATGTTCACCGTGTAGGGCTACATGTTTACCGTTTAGGACTAAATGTTCACTGGGTAGGACTACATGTTCACCGTGTAGCACTACATGTTCACAGTGTAGGACTACATGTTCACCGTGTAGGGCTACATGTTCACCGTGTAGGACTACATGTTCACCGTGTAGGGCTACATGTTCACCGTGTAGGAACACATGTTCAACGCGTAGGACTACATGTTCACCGTGTAGCACTACGTGTTCACCGTGTAGGACTACATGTTCACCGTGTAGGACTACGTGTTCACCGTGTGGGACTACATGTTCACCGTGTAGGACTGCATGTTCACCGTGTTGGACTACATGTTCACCGTGTAGCACTACATGTTCACAGTGTAGGGCTACATGTTCACCGTGTTGGACTACATGTTCACCGTGTAGGACTACATGTTCACCGTGTTGGACTACATGTTCACCGTGTAGGACTACATGTTCACCGTGTTGGACTAAATGTTCACCGTGTAGCACTACATGTTCACCGTGTTGGACTACATGTTCACCGTGTTGGACTACATGTTCACCGTGTTGGACAGTGTTGGACTACATGTTCACCGTGTTGGACTACATGTTCCCCGTGTTGGACTACATGTTCACCGTGTAGCACTACATGTTCACCGTGCTGGACTACATGTTCCCCGTGTTGGACTACATGTTCACCGTGTAGCACTACATGTTCACAGTATAGGGCTACATGTTCACCGTGTTGGACTACATGTTCACCGTGTAGGACTACATGTTCACCGTGTAGGGCTACATGTTCACCGTGTAGGGCTACATGTTCACCGTGTAGGACTACATGTTCATAGTGTAGGACTACCTGTTCACCGTGTAGGGCTACATGTTCACCGTGTAGGACTACATGTTCACCGTGTAGGACTACATGTTCACCGTGTAGGGCTACATGTTCACCGTGTAGGACTACATGTTCACCGTGTAGGGCTACATGTTCAACTTGTAGGACTACATGTTCACCGTGTAGGACTACATGTTCACCGTGTAGGACTAGATGTTCACCGTGTAGGACTACATGTTCACCGTGTAGGGCTACCTGTTCACCGTGTACGGCTACATGTTCACCGTGTAGGACTACATGTTCACCGTGTAGGGCTACATGTTTAACGTGCAGGACTACCTGTTCACCGTGTAGGGCTGCATGTTCACCGTGTAGGACTACATGTTCACCGTGTAGGGCCACATGTTCACCGTGTAGGACTACATGTTCACCGTGTAGGACTACATGTTCAACGTGTAGGACTACATGTTCACCGTGTAGGGCTACATGTTCACAGTGTAAGACTACCTGTTCACCGTGTAGGGCTACATGTTCACCGTGTAGGACTACATGTTTACCGTATAGGGCTACATGTTCAACGTGTAGGACCACATGTTCACCGTGTAGGGCTACATGTTCACCGTGTAGGACTACATGTTCACCGTGTAGGGCTACATGTTCAACGTGTAGGACTACATGTTCACCGTGTAGGGCTACATGTTCACCATGTAAGACTACATGTTCACCGTGTAGGACTACATGTTCACCGTGTAGGACTACATGTTCACCGTCTGGGACTACATGTTCACCGTGTAGGGCTACATGTTCACAGTGTAGGAACACATGTTCAACGCGTAGGACTACATGTTCACCGTGTAGCACTACGTGTTCACCGTGTAGGACTACGTGTTCACCGTGTGGGACTACATGTTCACCGTGTAGGACTGCATGTTCACCGTGTTGGACTACATGTTCACCGTGTGGCACTACATGTTCACAGTGTAGGGCTACATGTTCACCGTGTTGGACTACATGTTCACCGTGTAGGACTACATGTTCACCGTGTTGGACTACATGTTCACCGTGTAGGACTACATGTTCACCGTGTTGGACTACATGTTCACCGTGTAGCACTACATGTTCACCGTGTTGGACTACATGTTCACCGTGTAGGACTACATGTTCACCGTGTTGGACAGTGTCGGACTACATGTTCACCGTGTTGGACTACATGTTCACCGTGCTGGACTACATGTTCACCGTGTAGGACCACATGTTCACCGTGTTGGACTACATGTTTACCGTGTTGGACTACATGTTCACCGTGTTGGACTACATGTTCACCGTGTAGGACTACATGTTCACCGTGTTGGACTACATGTTCACCGTGTAGCACTACATGTTCACAGTATAGGGCTACATGTTCACCGTGTTGGACTACATGTTCACCGTGTAGCACTACGTGTTCACCGTGTAGGACTACGTGTTCACCGTGTGGGACTACATGTTCACCGTGTAGGACTGCATGTTCACCGTGTTGGACTACATGTTCACCGTGTAGCACTACATGTTCACAGTGTAGGGCTACATGTTCACCGTGTTGGACTACATGTTCACCGTGTAGGACTACATGTTCACCGTGTTGGACTACATGTTCACCGTGTAGGACTACATGTTCACCGTGTTGGACTACATGTTCACCGTGTAGCACTACATGTTCACCGTGTTGGACTACATGTTCACCGTGTAGGACTACATGTTCACCGTGTTGGACAGTGTCGGACTACATGTTCACCGTGTTGGACTACATGTTCACCGTGCTGGACTACATGTTCACCGTGTAGGACCACATGTTCACCGTGTTGGACTACATGTTCACCGTGTTGGACTACATGTTCACCGTGTTGGACTACATGTTCACCGTGTAGGACTACATGTTCACCGTGTTGGACTACATGTTCACCGTGTAGCACTACATGTTCACAGTATAGGGCTACATGTTCACCGTGTTGGGCTACATGTTCACCGTGTAGGACTACATGTTCACCGTGTAGGGCTACATGTTCACCGTGTAGGGCTACATGTTCACCGTGTAGGACTACATGTTCATAGTGTAGGACTACCTGTTCACCGTGTAGGGCTACATGTTCACCGTGTAGGACTACATGTTCACCGTGTAGGACTACATGTTCACCGTGTAGGGCTACATGTTCACCGTGTAGGACTACATGTTCACCGTGTAGGGCTACATGTTCAACTTGTAGGACTACATGTTCACCGTGTAGGACTAGATGTTCACCGTGTAGGACTACATGTTCATCGTGTAGGGCTACCTGTTCACCGTGTACGTCTACATGTTCACCGTGTAGGACTACATGTTCACCGTGTAGGGCTACATGTTTAACGTGCAGGACTACCTGTTCACCGTGTAGGGCTGCATGTTCACCGTGTAGGACTACATGTTCACCGTGTAGGGCTACATGTTCACCGTGTAGGACTACATGTTCACCGTGTAGCACTACATGTTCAACGTGTAGGACTACATGTTCACCGTGTAGGGCTACATGTTCACAGTGTAAGACTACCTGTTCACCGTGTAGGGCTACATGTTCACCGTGTAGGACTACATGTTCACCGTGTAGGGCTACATGTTCACCGTGTAGGACTCCATGTTCACCGTGTAGGGCTACATGTTCAACTTGTAGGACTACATGTTCACCGTGTAGGACTACATGTTCACCGTGTAGGACTAGATGTTCACCGTGTAAGACTACATGTTCACCGTGTAGGGCTACCTGTTCACCGTGTACGGCTACATGTTCACCGTGTAGGACTACATGTTCACCGTGTAGGGCTACATGTTTAACGTGCAGGACTACCTGTTCACCGTGTAGGGCTGCATGTTCACCGTGTAGGACTACATGTTCACCGTGTAGGGCTACATGTTCACCGTGTAGGACTACATGTTCACCGTGTAGGACTACATGTTCAACGTGTAGGACTACATGTTCACCGTGTAGGGCTACATGTTCACAGTGTAAGACTACCTGTTCACCGTGTAGGGCTACATGTTCACCGTGTAGGACTACATGTTTACCGTATAGGGCTACATGTTCAACGTGTAGGACTACATGTTCACCGTGTAGGGCTACATGTTCACCGTGTAGGACTACATGTTCACCGTGTAGGGCTACATGTTCAACGTGTAGGACTACATGTTCACCGTGTAGGGCTACATGTTCACCATGTAAGACTACATGTTCACCGTGTAGGACTACATGTTCAACGTGTAGGACTACATGTTCACCGTGTAGGACTACATGTTCAACGTGTAGGACTAAATGTTAACCGTGTAGGACTACATGTTCACCGTGTAGGACTACATGTTCACCGTGTAGGACTACATGTTCACCGTGTAGGACTACATGTTCAACGTGTAGGACTACATGTTCACCGTGTAGGGCTACATGTTCACAGTGTAGGACTACCTGTTCACCGTGTAGGGCTACATGTTCACCGTTTAGGACTACATGTTCACCGTGTAGGGCTACATGTTTAACGTGTAGAACTACATGTTCAACGTGTAGGACTACATGTTCACCGTGTAGGGCTACATGTTCACAGTGTAGGACTACCTGTTCACCGTGTAGGGCTACATGTTCACCGTGTAGGGCTACATGTTCACCGTGTAGGGCTACATGTTCACCGTGTGGGACTACATGTTCACCGTCTAGGACTACATGTTCACCGTGTAGGGCTACATGTTCACCGCGTAGGGCTACATTTTTAACGTGTAGGACTACCTGTTCACCGTGTAGGGCTACATGTTCACCGTGTAGGAGTACATGTTCACCGTCTAGGACTACATGTTCACCGTGTAGGACTACATGTTCACCGTGTAGGGCTACATGTTCAACGTGTAGGACTACGTGTGCACCGTGTAGGACTACATGTTCACCGTGTAGGGCTACATGTTCACCGTGTAGGACTACATGTTCACCGTGTAGGGCTACATGTTCAACGTGTAGGACTACATGTTCACCGTGTAGGGCCCCATTTTCACCGTGTAGGGCTACATGTTCACCGTGTAGGGCTACATGTTCACCGTGTAGGACTACATGTTCACCGTGTAGGACTACATGTTCACCGTGTAGCACTACGTGTTCACCGTGTAGGGCTACATGTTCACCGTGTAGGACTACATGTTCACCGTGTAGGACTACATGTTCACCGTGTAGCACTACGTGTTCACCGTGTAGGACTACATGTTCACCGTGTAGGACTACATGTTCACCGTGTTGGACTACATGTTCACCGTGTAGGACTACATGTTCACCGTGTAGGACTACATGTTCACCGTGTTGGACTACATGTTTACCGTGTTGGACTACATGTTCACCGTGTTGGACTACATGTTCACCGTGTGGGACTAAATGTTCACCGTGTAGCACTACGTGTTCACCGTGTAGGACTACATGTTCACCGTGTAGGACTACATGTTCAACGTGTAGGACTACATGTTCACCGTGTAGGGCTACATGTTCACCGTGTAGGGCTACATGTTCACAGTGTAGGAACACATGTTCAACGCGTAGGACTACATGTTCACCGTGTAGGAACACATGTTCAACGCGTAGGACTACATGTTCACCGTGTAGGGCTACATGTTCACCGTGTAGGGCTGCATGTTCAACGTGTAGGACTACGTGTTCACCGTGTAGGACTATATGTTCATCGTCTAGGGCTACATGTTCACCGTGTAAGACTACAGCTTCACCGTGTAGGACTACATGTTCACCGTGTAGGGCTACATGTTCAACGTGTAGGACTACATGTTCACCGTGTAGGACTACATGTTCACCGCGTAGGACTACATGTTAACCGTGTAGGGCTACATGTTCAACGTGTAGGGCTACATGTTCACCGTGTAGGACTACATGTTCAACGTATAGGACTAAATGTTCACCGTGTAGGACTACATGTTCACCGTGTGGGACTACATGTTCACCGTATAGGACTACATGTTCACCGTGTAGGGCTACATGTTCACCGTGTAAGACTACATGTTCAACGTGTAGGGCTACATGTTCACCTGTAGGACTACATGTTCACCATGTAGGACTACATGTTCACCGTGTAGGGCTACATGTTCACCGTGTAGGACTACATGCTCAACGTGTAGGGCTACATGTTCACCGTGTAGGACTACATGTTCACCGTGTAGGACTACATGTTCACCGTGTAGGGCTACATGTTCACCGTGTAGGACTACATGTTAACCGTGTAGGGCTACATGTTCAACGTGTAGGGCTGCATGTTCACCGTGTAGGACTACATGTTCAACGTATAGGACTAAATGTTCACCGTGTAGGACTACATGTTCACCGTGTGGGACTACATGTTCACCGTGTAGGACTACATGTTCACCGTGTAGGGCTACATGTTCACCGTGTAGGACTACATGTTCAACGTATAGGACTACATGTTCACCGTGAAGCACTACATGTTCACCGTGTGGGACTACATGTTCACCGTGTAGGACTACATGTTCACCGTGTAGGGCTACATGTTCACCGTGTAGGACTGCATGTTCACCGTGTAGCACTACATGTTCACAGTGTAGGACTACATGTTGACCGTATAGGTCCGTTGCGCCTGAATTTGTCTATAATTTTGGATTATTTGGAGTTCACCCCTCGGTGAGCTGCGCCTGCGTACCCGCGGCAGGGCTGGGCGGAACGGGGTACAGGGAGGAGACTCGGGGTGGGGGTGCTGGTTGGTTGGCGATTGAGGTTGAGTTGGAACTCATCTAAAAGTACAAAAAAAAGAGATATCCGTGTCTGTGTGTATAAACATAGGATCGCATTGATGTCGAATATGAACGTTGGGTTAGAACGTGTTTATTCTTTTACATGTACAAAGTTAATGGATCTAAGAGACACAGAACGCCAATCAAAGATCTTTATTTTTGGGCATTTGATCGAATCATTAACTCTCCCGCTAATATGTATTGCGTTTCACCCGCGCCCGGCTATTCATGTCCGCCATTTTTGTTTCAGTGTTACTTTTAACGATCTTTCAGCGCGTATTTACCGTGAATGAAGTCATCCGATATTCGATTAAAATATGTTAGAGGGTGACGCCCCTTCGGTGTGTTTTGTGTCGGTCATTCCTGCCCCACGTTGATGGCTGAACACGTTGACATGGGATGTGGGACGGCAGCACCGAGAGGCGCCCATCCTCACGGGGGGACAAGTCAAATCTATTTTAGTGCACATCAATCTCACGGCGTGTAGGGTGGTTGATAGGTGGGCACGGGGCAGCTTGGAGATAGATATCGAAGGGGATGTAGGTGTGGGAGCAGGGGGAGGAGGAGGTGGGGGATGAGGAGGGGGAGGAGGAGTAGGAGATGGAGGAGGGGGAAGAAGAGGGGGGTGAGGGGGATGCGCGAGGAGGAGGAAGGGGATGGGAATGTGTGGGATGAGAGGACAGGAGGAGGAGGAGGAGGGGGAGGAGGAGGAGGAGGAGGAGGATGGGGAGGAGGGAGAGGAGGAGGGGGAGGAGGAGCAGGATGGGGGATGTGTCGACGATGAAATATAGTGCAGTGGAAAGTTACACCATGTAAAAGGCCTGACGCCTGACCCGCTTGATGGATGGCAAGTGCTTCCAAGTGCTATTTATCTCGGAAATGGTTTCTGCGTGTGAACCCCAATCGTCCTCCCGGGCAGCTGATGAAAGGGATTTCACGGGTGGGCAGCCGAAGGTGGCCTGCAATGGGCCGAGATAGGGACCCTCAAGGCCGGGCAGCGGCCACGTGCTCCCGGCCACCGAGGAACTAATTGACATTAGTGGAGGAGAGGCATGCAGACCCTACCTGCTACCACACCCACCCTCCCACCAACCACATGATCCCTGCACCGGGCATTGTCGGTACCATTAATATCTGTCGTTGAAACCTACGCAATATTTCCGTGTGTAACTGCATAATTATTGTAGTGATATGTTTTGTTCTGCATGTTAAGCTTGTGATCCCGTGGCAGGTGACACGCGTTGGGTCGTTTGGCATATACGTACAAACGGTCAAGGATTGACCGCCATTTTGTAGGTAGCGCCGCGTTCAAAACGTGCAAGGCGGCTTTTAACAAAGACCCACAGACCATGGGAAGTAAGGTCAATTTGCCATGTTAGAGCCCACGACATGCAATAAAGTAGATGGTAGGCGCGAGTCATGCGTGAGCTATGCGGTCATGGTTCGCCCTAACACGGACGATTGACCGGAAGTAACTCGGGTAGAAGTGACGTCCAACTGACCATTGTCCTTTGACCCCCGGATTGACGTCTGTTTGTGACAGCCGTAGCAAACCCAAGTATTCTTCAGTAGAGGATCCTCCTTCCGTGTGCACCAAGTAAAAATACAAATATTCCACAATAAGGATGATGTCATACATCCTGTTATAAAATTTCTACTACAAGCAGAATATCATATATACGTTTTACTGTTTTAAGGAAGGATATCATACAAATTATGCCACTACAATAAGGATGTCGCAAACTGAAACAAAAACATTTCACTACGAGACAAATATCATTCACGGGGGATGGAGGATGTCATGCCACTGTTTCGCTACAAGGAAAATGTTATGAACATGTTCCTTTAAATGAAAATGTTATAAAAGTGTTCCTCTAAAGGAAAATGTTATAAAAGTATTCCTCTAAAGGAAAATGTTATAAAAGTGTTCCTCTAAAGGAAAATCTTATAAATCTGTTCCTCTACAAATTCCTCAACCAAACCGCGACAGAAATAGGTGTATGGCTGGTGTTTGCATATCGACGAATCATATCAAGCTAATTTCATTCGCCACACTAGGGGACAGTAGGGGAGCAAAAACTAAGAACTCGAGTAGCTGTGTATGACTCTATTGTATGAGAAAGTGTTATTGTAAGACCGTTAGTACAATGCCACTATCCAGTGCCCGAGCCTTTTAGACTTTACTATGCATGGGTGATCCTTTACCAGATAGCACCACTGCCCCATGTGGTTTCTACGGCATTCCACACCGAAATTAATAATTCTGATCATCTCCCATTTGCCCCATATATCCTGCCACGCAGCCTGGCAGTTAATAGTATGGTAATGCGATTTATTCCTTATTATACATGCGATGTGGTCAAGGGCAAGATGTCAATCCTCGATGGACGCCGCCCTTGTCGACCTTCACATTGCCGCTCCATGACGCAACAGACCACGTGGTCTTATGGCGACCCGAGACTTCACGAGACTTCACGCAGCGCCACCACGCGGCCAAACGGGGATGCGTCTCACGGGCGTCTCTCTCGTGTCGGCCTTTTGACCCGCGCCGCTGTCCAAACTGATGTATGGCTCTCATCCGCTGCTTTGTCACCCTCACACCGCCGAGGTGATGACACGGCGACGGGGTGTCCCTCTGTCCCCGGCATATCCCAGCACAGGCAAAATCACCCAAATTGCAATATGCAAAAATTTCGTGGAGACAAAAAATGAAAACAGTGAAGCTATTTTCGCCTTGCCTCGCGTCGCCTGTGCCGGTAGAGGCGGGGTGGTTGGGGGTGATGGGGGGTTGGGGGGGGGGGGGGGGTGCGCACAGTCGGTGGGTGGGGATGGGCGATAATGTGGTCGGCAGACTGTCATCGTGGCCTCTTGGCTCACTGAAGGAGGGAGGCGTCCCCTATAGTCTGGGGGTGAAGTATGGGGTGGGCTGTGGGGTGTAGTGGTGTGTGGGGTGAGAGATGGGGTGTGGGGTGTGGGGTGTGGAGTGTAGGGGTGTGTTTTGGGTGATGGGGTGTAGGATGTGGGGTGTGGCGTGTAGGAGTGTGTGTTGTGGGTGATGGGGCGCGGGGGGTGGAGATTCACAGATCGACAGTCTTCCCCATTTTCTGTTGAGCGCTCATCTCCCTTGACGTTTCTGCAGACCCGGAGACAGCCCTGCTGTCATCTCGTTGAAAATGGCCGTTAGCTGGTGCCTGGCGTGGCTTTTTTCCACTCCTTCGTCTGGTGTTTTGTGCCGTTTACTCAGAGAAGCCGGTCATAAAACGTAATAAACCGGTGCGGTGAGACTGCCATGTCACTCGGGGACTGGACAGCGTGAAGTCCTGCCCTCGGCGAGAGGTGCCGCCTCCGTTCCCACCCCAGGGCTCGGTGGAAGGAGCTGCAGGTTGGGGGGGGGGGGGGGGGTCTAGGGGTGAGGGTGCTGGTTGGGATTGAGGTTGAGGTTGAATCTCGCAAAAAGACGCACCAGGAACGTCTTTCCTATCAGTGGCTGTGTGTGTAAAACATGGGATCGCATTGATGTCGAATTATGAAGATAAAAACATTCTTAGAAAAATAAAGGCGAGATATTTGAAGCCTGGTATGGGGTTCGCTTCATTGAAGAGTCTGAAGAAACCATCTCCGCCGTGGAATGGATTGCTGATTGCTTTGCATAATAACATATGTCGACTTCAATGCTTTTGATACTTTAGAGACCGTCACATAACAACCGTTGTTAACTCAATTATCTGAGGTTTTAGAAACCGTTACATAACGACCACTGTTAACTGGATTTGTTGATGTTTTAGAGACCCTCACATGACGACCGTTGCTAAGGTCTAATCTCTGAGGCCTTATAGAGTGTCACATAACAACCGCTGGTAACTCAATTCTCTGACGTTTTAGAGACAGTCACATAACGATCGCTTTTAACTGGATTTGTTGATGTTTTAGAGACCCTCACATGACGACCGTTGCTAAGGTCCAATCTCTGAGGCTTTATAGAGTGTCACATAACAACCGCTGTTAACTCAATTCTCCAAGGTTTTAGAAACCGTTACATAACGACCACTGTTAACTCGATTCGTTGATGCTTTAGAGGCCGTCGCATAAAGATTCGGGTACGGAAATATTAATGAATATTCATACTGGCCAGGTGTCCATTGCCATGTCAACTTATCGCTATAATATTATGAAATGAATAGATAACACAATATAAGGAACACAATTTATGAATAGATAACACAATGAAAGGAACACATTCTATGAACAAACACAATGAACTTTATCATATATAACGTTACTCACAGAAGACCACAATGCAGTCAATTTTCACTACGAAGTTTTAAAGATTCACTCCATAGGGCTAGTACGCCGTTACAAACATAATACTATATTCAATACAATACCGTTGAATGGTAAATTATGAACTTACGCACAAAAGCAAATGGAGCTCCGAACCCTTTTGTGGTTTAGTTTTACTGCTGGCTTGTTTCTTCTTTCAATTAAGAGCGTAAGTTTCATACCGTCTTGTTGAAGCCAATCATATAATCCGATTCATTGATAAAATAATCTGCAGGCAATTAGTATAACAAGCACTTGTTTGTACAAATATTATACACGGCTATTTTCAGCGACTGTACTAACCTGGATGTAAATGTGTCACACAAAATAGTCATTTACTAGGGCGAAACTGATTTTTATAAATTTTTAAGAAGTGAAAGACTTAATATAAACTAAATTCAAATACAACTACGACAACAAATATGCCGAGCGCTACCCAATGCATGCCCACTAAGTAAGCACAAAGTTATCCATAGATAAACAGCCGTAAAATTATTGGCGTTCCAGCGCGTTAAACAAACAACATAATTTTACAGACACGTATTTTTATATTTCACCTCAGCTGGTTCGTGTTTGTTACTATTTAGGAAATTGTAATTAAATGTCTAATATTAACTCCTATAAATAAATTGTTTACAGAATCAGTAGAAGAATCAATAGCACTGCTTGCTGTCTAAGGAATGAACACAAAGAACTGGTGATCGATATCTATAACAGTAAATCGTAATAACCAACAACATCGGCAGCCATTAAACTTAGTTATGGACGAATCACATAACATCCTCGATATAGAAATAACATGAAAAGAGTGACTTCAACGCGCACATAGTTCTGGAATCTAGAACCCCGTTCTGTTAGGGCTTGGTCTGGCCGGGACGTTACAAAGCACACTTGAGCGCGAAATAAAAATGGGATAAACATCAGTTTACTGTGACATTCTGTACAGCTGCAGCAGCAATGTTTTGTAACACATACACAAATGCAATTCTGTTATGGTATTAATAGGTGACATCAACCAGATATTGCGCACGCCCACAAAGACATTATTGGACTCTAATATTGAAGTTTTGACGCCGAGTGCCTGCTGATGTACCTTACTGCAATCACTGACCATGTAAGCCGCTAAAGAAAATACTCATATTAATTGACCTATTGGATCGCTAACATTGTTTCGTCAGACAACGCATACCGAGAAGTTGTATCTGACATCATGACTTATATCGGAATCATTATATTCCAATCTGACTTAACATATTGCTGTTACTCATGTTTTTGGTAAAGCATCAACAGATAGGATTACGAAGTGCGCTTCTTTAATAAGATCATGTTGAAAATTCGTTCAGCTGTTGTCCAATTGCTTGCGAATTACAAAGTATCAGATTCAAGGAACTGTTCAAACTAATCACAATTTCATTTTCATGAAATTTCATGAAATGTACGCAGTTTCATTTCGCACATATCTATCTACATGTTGCTGTAATCTTGATCATGCAACTTTTACTTTTTATCATGTATTTTATTAACAATGCACACTTAGACACCTAGACGGTTCTAGAAAAGACGCACGAGAAGTCGTAAATAGATTACTAAATTTGACAGTGAACGTATTTAAAGTATATTTCTGCAGTCTTTCGTTATACAAAGCCTTAACTGCGCGATATACACGTTTACGCACATGTCTCTGTATAACACCAGCAATAACAAATAAATCTGTGTTAATTTGACAAGTTGTTTGTACTGCAGAACTGATCAGCCGCTATATTTGTGTTGCCATTTCTCAATTATAATTACAATGGATTAAGGCACGCTACACGTATTCGTACGATACTATTGGGTTAGAAGGTATGTCATAAATACGCCTATTGGTTACAGTGGTATGAAATATGTGTTGGTTAGGCCATTACTGCATTAATTTTCACCATTAGCTGGTCGTGAAACCACGCCCAGCGTACCTCCAATTCCGCTTGCTGTATCGTAACCGCAGAAAATACGAAACACATACCATGAGGAATTGTCACATGCTGGGCAACTACATAAGAGACAGCGTACCATGCAGTTTCCATATTTAATGATATGTCAAGGCGTGATTCGATACCTTAATAACATGCCAACTAAGAATTGAAATCACTCTGGACGCATGCAACTGATACCTATCCCATGACAGGATGACTACAGGCCCTCTGGGCACTGGCTGCCGCGAGGTCGTTTCGGAATACACTTCAAGACAAACTCCCATCTGTCTTTTCCAACGGCAGTCTGCGACTCCTATAGCGTTCCTTGGAATCTGCTACCTATGTCTGTACTTCGTCCACCATCTATCGGTGGCACATATGAGCATGATGCTAACTTCAGTAGAAGGTGGAGAAGGAAGAGTGAAGGGCATAGTGCTAACGGCTTTACATAATTATATGGCACATAAAACAACATTCTATCGCACAATAATAAAGCAAGGCTCGTAGGGATATCATATCGACGTTATATATCCAAAGCAGGCATCATCGGTGGCATCCCGATAACATCCTGTTGTAGGACAGGTAAGGTGAGGACATCGCACACACGCGGTCCATAGCTGTCCGTTTGTAGCAATCGCGAATAGAACTCTCACCGCATGAGCGCGACAAAGCTGCGCCAGGTGGTCATTCAGCGAACGGTTCCTCTGAGCGAAGTCAGTCGACGCCACAGCTCCGAGCACACATCGATTAATACAAAGCAAATAAATAAATAATACGATATCACGTATATGGCCGAGAGTTGGGCTCGTTCAGATCACAAGTTAATCACATTATGTGAGCACATCCATCGATACAGCTAGGCGGTGACATAGTTAATGACTAGTGCATGGCTATGTGAGGTAAACAAGCTATGGGGCCATCACCATCACCATTACCATTTGTTGCTGGCTCAGCGAAAACTTCTTGGTCCACATAGCAAGCGGGCCACCGCACGGGTCGCGATGCAGAAGGGTGTGATAGGCGTATTTAGCGGGTGAGCTGAAGGGGCCAAGCTGCATTGCTAATGAGGATGGGAGTCAAGATGTCGCCAATGGTGTCTGCCTTGTCGTTAAAGTTATTTGTCGTAAAGCCTTATCAGCAAGGGTGGCTGCCTCATCAGCAAGGATTCATACAGTGGCAAGATGGATGGCCCTCAGCAAGGCTATCGACAGAATATGGCTTCCTCGTGATTGGAGATCGCTGCCTTGCCAGCAAGGGCAGATGTCTTGTTAACAAAGACAGTCCCCCTGCTCTGCAAGGTTTGCTGCCTTGTCAGGCAACATGACTGCCTTGCCAGCGAGGGCAGATGTCTTGTCAACAACGACAGTCCCCCTGCTCTGCAAGGTTTGCCGCCTTGTCAGGCAACATGACTGCCTTGCCAGCGAGGGCAGCTGTCTTGTCAAAAAGGACAGTCCCCCTGTTCTGCAAGGTTTGCTGCCTTGTCAGGCAAGATGACTGCCTTGCCAGGCAAGATGACTGCCTTGCCAGGCAAGATGACTGCCTTGCCAGCATAGGCATCTGTGTTGTTAGCAAGGACAGCTGCCTTGTATGCAAGGTTTGCTGCCTTGTCAGGCAAAATGACTGCCTTGCCAGCGAGGGCAGCTGTCTTGTCAACAAGGACAGTTGCACTGCCTGCAATGTTTGCTGCCTTGTCAACGAGGACAGCTGCTTTGCCAGCCGGAATAGCTGTTTTGTCAAACAGGACAGTTGCCTTAATTGTAGGCACGGTTTGCTGCCTTATCAAGAAGGACAATTGCCGTGACTGCAAGACTCGCGCCCTTGTCAATCAGAACAGCTGTCAGTCAAATCAGCAAGGGTAGCTATCTCTTCAACAAGGACAGTTACTTTATCAGTCACTTCTGCAGCCTTGCAAACAGGGAGAAATTGACTTACCACACTGGGTAGCTGTTTTAAGAGACAGACGGCCTTGTTACCAGAACATTAGTTGCTTGAGGGGGAATGTGAATGGTGGTTCTACCAAAGCGGGCAACACAAATAGAGGTCAGTGGATGATATCGACGACATCAAAGATATCAAAGTTCGGTGACAAAGAATTGAAGTGAAAATGTGAGACATAAATCATCACCTAAATGGTCGAAAAGCCACCTCAGCGTGGAGTGAGAAAAGCCAGTGCGTAAAAATGAAGAGTCATCTAGCGGTGAAAGTGCTAACTACGGGACATATAACAATTAATAATCATTTAAGCTAGGCAAGATTGAATATAATATGCGCCATATTTAAATATTGATTAAACAATTAGTGCTACAGTGGTAAGTATCTACATGCAATGAGCTAACTAGGGCCACGTTAACATGCTGACAAAAAACATTCTATACCATTCGCCTTGTAAAAATTGCATTAAAGCCATTCATGATAGATAACAAAGATGGTCAAAGGGTGGGTGTCGCAAAACCATTGGCTTGCTCCTTCGGCCACAAAATACATTGAGCATATGTTTACAGGACATGCAAACATTACGGTGGAGCTTGTAAGATAAGTGTTCTGAATAACGCAATAATAAATACATACCACTATTTACAAACAGTTTGGAACTCGCATCGCCTGCAGGTAGCAGGCGAAAAATCTAAGACATGCCAAGACATCCTACTTGGGGACAAACATGGCGATGTTATCAGAAATAACTGTGTATGTCAACAATGGTTTGTTTATGTTCGTTTCGCCATTATAATGACAAAGCCGCATTTCTTGTTTAAATAGCCACTTCTCGCATAAATACGCATGTCTGCCCAGCCCATATAAAAAGAAGTCTGCCCCCCCATATAGAAAGAAGACTGCCCACCCCATATAGAAAGAAGTCTGCCCACCCCATATAGAAAGAAGTCCGCCCAGCCCATATAGAAAGAAGTCCGCCCAGCCCATATAGAAAGAAGTCTGCCCACCCCATATAGAAAGAAGTCTGCCCAGCCCATATAGAAAGAAGTCCGCCCAGCCCATATAGAGAGATATCCACCCAGCCCATATAGAGAGAAATCCGCCCAGCCCATATAGAGAGAAGTCCGTCCAGCCCATATAGAGAGATATCCACTCAGCCCATATAGAGAGAAGTCCGCCCAGCCCATATAGAAAAAAACAATTGAACCTCGTTCTAAAAAGCTATCTACCAAGGCGCTAAAACCGCTATTTTCTGTCTATGGACATTATTTTTTTTGTCACAAAAATGAAGTGGATAACCGACTTTTGATGCGACGTTGCGACTGTTATATAGTCGTATCTCTCGTGCAGTTGGAGTACCGCCTCAGATTGTAGTAACTTCCGTTCTGAGACTGCGACTGCTTCCGTTTGGACGTACAACGGCGGAGGCAAAAAATCCGCTTCAACGTGGCCCAGAACTTTTCGCTAAACCAGCAATAAATGATAAAGTTGACAGCGGATTTGAGCGTCAGTAATAGCTTGGTGACCGACTGAAAGAGAATGAAGGCTTCCGAGCCGCTCGAGTACTCATTGATGCTGGCCATGGCGGTGTAGATGACGTAGGGCGCCTGGCAGATGAAGAAGACGATGATGACGCTGATGAGCATGATGGTGATCTGCAGCTCCTCCCGCTGGATGTTGCTGGCCGTGCCCGCCACGATCAGATTGCGCTGGATGTATTGCGTCGACTTGCGCACCTCCCAGATGAGCCGCGCGTTGAGGAGCAGGAGGAGGATAAAGGGCAGCATGGAGCAGAGCACGCCATCCACCAGCCACGGGTAGATGCGCATGTAGTGCGGGTTGTAGGAGAAGTCGGTGTTGTCGATGTAGGTGAGGCTGGTGTTGGTGGCGCTGTTCTCGTACGTCACCACGCGGTACTCCCAGAAGTTGGGCAGGCGGCAGGCAAAGGCGAACAGGAAGATGACCATGATGAAGATTCGCGCGCGCACCACGCTGCACACCTTAGCCGCTAGGAACGGCCGGCAGATGGCGATGTAGCGCTCGACGGCCAGCATGACCGTGAGCCATACCGAGGCCATGAGGAAGATGTGCATGAAGATGACGGCGTAGCTGGCGTAGATGGTGAAGATGTAGTACTCCCTGCTGCGCGGCACGAAGCGGTCCTGCGCCAAGCGGGTGGCGAACAGCACGAGGAACAGCAGGTCGGCAATGGCGAGCGCCATCAGGTAGCAGTTGGTCGACGTGCACATGTTCTTCCGGCTCAAGACGATGACCGTCAGCAAGATGCCCAGAATGCCGCACGCGCAGATGGTGGGCAGCACTATCTGGTGGATGACGCCATCGGCCAGGACCGCGTGAGACACCGTGTCCCCGGAGCCCGCATTATCGCCCCCCGCAACGCTCGTGTTGTCAATAGCAACGCGCGACATGTTGCCGTAGGAACTCGTATTCACCGCCATTGTTTCCTCACTCTGATGTTATCGTAGGAACAACCAAATAAGAAGACTCGTAATCCGCCCTGGGACTGTTTTAGGTCATGATGTGTAGGTCGCGGTGTGTTAGGTCATGATGTGTAGGTCGCGGTGGTGTAGCGTTGTGATGTGTAGGTCGCGGTGGTGTAGCGTTGTCACGTATCACTTCTCTCTCTGCCGCGCAGGGCCGGCTGAATCACGCTCCTGCCTTCCAATTTAATTCGTGGTCTGAGGTAGAGACAGATGCTGACTTATCGACCCAGTGTGGCCGGGGAGACGTCATAGAGAACAAAACTAAGGGTCGATTGGTCGAGAAGTCTATGAATTCTCTATGATGCGTGAGACCATTAGACAGACCGTCGTGTATGTATGTATGGACGTGATGACCACCGACCACGAACAGTGTGCAATACGTCAGCTCTTCCTGTGCCGTACGTCACGTGGTTGGCGTCGCAAAGGATTTCCGGCGCCTTCACATTACCTGGGATGGCTGGCCGCTGTCCTCACATCAGTCTGTAACGAAACAATTCTTATTATAACCCATCTGCTTTAGGCAATCGTAGGAGAACACATTAAATGGTAAACGATTAAAAGATTAGCTATGGTGACGTGACACTTCGATAATTTATTTAGCGCAGTTTTCCGGAGCTTCAATTGTTCCTCGTTTCAACTGAGCTGATGGGGCGGTAGACGTCATCGCCTGCTAAAACATCACTTAGAATTTGTGTCAAGTCACAAGACACAAGTTAAACGTGCACTTCCAGTGGTTTTAGGATTCGCCGTACGGGGGCGCTCTGGCTGTGTTACCGTAGATGTATTTATTTACAATATGTGACATCGGTCTGTGACCGGGCGGGTTTGACCGTGGGTCTGGTTTAGACCATACCTTCCACACAGACAACGCTGAGGACTATCAGGCGGTAGTAAGCTGCACGTGCCCACCACACCGACCCCAGCACACGGGGAAAATAATCAATGTATACTCGGAAACGGCGCACGGATCTAGTAGCTTCACCAAGAAACATTTCAAATCTAACCTAAGGCAGATATTGATAATTAGGTGTCAGACACCCATAAAATTGCATGCGTGAAACACGAGCTAAGTATTGATTTATGCGAGATTACTTGGAAATAATTTCATATCAAGTGGATAGTTGGCATGTGTAACCACCCCCAACGAGGACATATATGGATTGCGCTCAGCTGTATCTCCTATATCAGTCTATGTTACTAATTATAATTTAGCCTTTTTTTACATTCAAATAACAAGCAACATGATGTATGATTCTCAGGTGGTGTGACAATTGTCATTAAATTACAACACTGGCTAGTCGTTTTTGTCGATAGTGTTGTCGGGCGTTACGCATTGCAATGCCTGTCAGTAACATCAACAACATCTGATGTATACAAGGTATATACCATTGCCATACTTATCCAGGCGTTGCCATGGGGCATATTCTGCAGAAACATTTGCAGGAGTAAAGATCCTCTCATCACGGTCATCGCCCTCGATGGGCGAGTAACCTGCTATTGTCAGCGGGTGCAAACTCTTGCACCGTAATCTGTCCCTTTTGGAGTATCTTGAGCCGCCATATTTACCATGGAGAAACAGCGACTGCGAATTGAGCCAACCCGCAACAGCTGCTGTGTTTGATCAGAACTTAAGCATTCAATAATACCAGTCATTGGCTTCCTACACAGCAGCTAAAGCAAATACGATTGGCGCGCCCTCTTGCATGCAAAGACGTGGCGAATAACCAAGACTGCTCCTGATGGATGAGAACAAGTGCATGATAAGACCAAGGGATGAAGTGAACCGGTGGTGACCGGCAGATGTTTACCATGCACCAACACAACCTTCTCCTAGTACATGTGATGAAAAGGGATAGCACGGAACATAAAGGTCACAGATAGCTTCTACAGCAGGCATCAGTTGGAACCCCATGCTTCTGACAAGATCAGCTGTCATCGCATAAAACATCCCACTGGGCCGAGAGCAGCCGAGCCGAGCAAACAACCCGCCTGAAATTAATTAAGATTAGATTACGTTTATCGTGTACTGTATACAACAGAACTGTCTGTTCTGTGCCTTGATGAAATAAAACTTTATATTTAAAAAAAAGAAAACAAAAGATTAGATTACAAATGCAAAATGAGATGCCAACCAAAGAAAAAGACATATTGACCAAGCCAAAAGAATGGTGCGTTCCAAGCTGATTTGCACAGGTCAATCTGCTTATTAACAGCGAGGCGGTAGCGTATCCCGGGGATGTCTCTTGATATAAGCACTGCTTCAAGGCCACTGCCGCGTCACCCACCGTCTCTGTCGCAACTGGGACAGCTTCTTTCCCAAAGGGTTTGAATCTAACACGACCTGAGATACATCCAGCTAAATGGAGACCTGTTGGTCTGCGGCTCAGTTTGCTGCCTTAACTGAGCTAGAGAGGCTCCCAAACACAAGGAAGGTCTCATATACTGACCACCCATGTCAGCTCCATGGAAACGCGAGGCGACTTTCGGTCTAAGCACAGAGGGCATGTTTTATAACCGACAAATATTAAAGGGGCTTTCTCCCTGGCACTGGCTGCGTTTCTGTCAGTGCTATATGGTGCCACAGCGCCGAATTATCACAACGTGACCGCGGCATATCAAAATACGATACCCAAGAAATACCATTAATCTCAGAAACCTGCACCGAAAAGGGATAAAGACCGTCTCGTACAGGACTTGTGGGGTAAACACCGAACGCTTAGTATGTACTCCCCGACGATAACTACACGGATAGACCGTCAATGAAACTGAACAGCGGCGCTCGGTGTAATCTGTCTGTTTGTCCCTTTATGACCCCGCCCACGAGTACAAGGCCCGAAGGGTTTGAACAGAGAGAATGAATAATAGTCCGACCAATGGATGAAATAAATAGGTGATCAACAGATGGATTAATGGTCTGGCCAAAGGGTTTCTTTACAAACTTGTCAAATGATTGATTAACGAACCAGACAAAGGATTTGAACAGGATTTCAATCATATTATTTTGATGAATTGTTATTATAAATTATTCTAGCCATTTACCAGTTCTTTGGTTTTCTTCATACATGGTTGCTATTATATGTTTTTATCTTAAACTTTGCACTGTTGCAGTCAGCCCTGACATTTGTACCTGGCGTCCACTATTGTTCGTACTTTAGGCATCACGCTCGTGTCCTTAGCCGAGACCCTCCTCGCCTGGGGAGCCCGGAAATAACTACTTTAAGCGGATGAATGTCGCACATGGTTACAACACAAACAATGTGACATGGATCACCTCTGTCCATGAAAGAGAGGTAAACATGAGTCTAAAAGCTATGGGTTTCACAACCAAGCAGCGTATGGTTGTAGAATATTGGAATTGGGGCAAATTTATTTGGCATATTTCAGTATTTATAACACATGCTGTTGCCATGCTATTGATTGTATTATAATGCATGGGACCTAATTACAATTGAGATCAATAGGAACCGTAATTACCCTTCAGTATCCAATGTTTGATAAACACATGTAATGAGGTGATAAAGTCATAATTTAGCTCTTGTTCACTCTGGCGTTACGCAAACATGTCCCTAGCGACGGGTTTAAAAATTAAATTCCGTAGCGACATACCCTTAGTGCTAATGGAAGTGTTTTGTCCACTTGTAGCGTAGTAGCAATGTTAAACTCGCGATGTCTTTCTCGTGAGAGTGAGTGGGGGTTGCACGAACACAGACATCAATGCTACTACTACAAGTGCAAAGTAAACGAAGTGCGTGTTTGACCCGACGGCTGTGATTGATTTTGTGGACACGTGTCGCCATAATGTTAGAGGGACATTGAGCAAGCCAAGTATACTCTAATATGGGCGTGGTTTTTGTGAACATTATTGAACAGCCAACAGCTGAGGTATGTTGAACTGATACATGGATACCGAGGCATTGAGTGGAATGTAATGTGGCGTACCACTCACACGGGTGTGCATGCTGCGCTGGTAAATGATACAGAGCTTGAACAGCAGTGAACTGGTTAAATCAGATCAAGTTGGTGTAAATATAAATCATGATGGGAACAGTTATGGTGATACCGATTTAGCTCATGATGATATCCATTTGAGTCATGGCGATTCTGATTTAAGTCGTGGCGATGTAAATCTAATCATGGTGATCTAAATATCGTGGAAATACAGACTTATGTCAGAGTGATTTACACTAAATGACTAAAATGGCGGTCATAGTGTTACACGCCTAGGTCATGGTACTATAGAGCTAGGTCATGGTGATATAGGTACAGGTCATAGCGATATAGATCTAGGTCATGGCGATGCAGATCTAGGGCATGGTGATACAGATCTAGGTCATGGTGATATAGATATAGGTCATGGTGATATAGATATGTCATCGCAATACATGGCGATGTAGATATAAGTCATGGCAATATAGATATAGGTCATGGCGATATAGATCTAGGTCATGGCAATATAGATCTAGGGTATGGCGATATAAATCTAGGTCATGGTGATATAGATCTAGGGCATGGCGATACAGATTTGGGTCAGGACACGTGTCGGTGCAGGTAATTGTGGTTTAAGTGCAGGGTCATTAGGGTCAGGGATTGGTGTCCGATTAATGTTAAGTACTAATTTTATATTCTGACTTTTTATGGCCTTTCCAGTAAAACCGTTTTGCTTCAAATAACGGTCAGTACGCGTGTGAATTTACGCTAATGAACCGATTATCGACCATTAAACGGAAGAACCCGTTAAGCCTGATGAGTGATCGTGCGGGATCTAGCAGCGCGTCTTGTGAATGTCAGGTTGGCGCGTCCCTCGGCTGGCCCGGTGAAAGCGATCATACGGCTGACGCCGGCAGCCACACTGCCCACCCCCCCCCCCCCCCGCCTTCGGGGCTGCTCGCCCAATCCTGATTTAACTTGGATGATAGGGAGAGGTGAGTCTAATGGATGGAATGGGTAGGCTGGGAAGACATATGTCGCCGGACGAAAGCAACCAGTGGAGGTGGCTATGGGCGACGGATGTAGGCTGCAATGTGGAAGAAGGGAACGAAACTTGTGGCGTATTTCGCAATTTTCGAAGAAATATAGTTCCCGCATCATCATTTTTTTGGCAAAATGGCAGTCCGCCTGCGGGGTTCGGTAACCAACGCTATAGATGGTTGATGCAAAACTAAATGAAAGTGTCATTTTACTTCGTAATATTTGACCAATCTAATGTGTCAGATTTAGTTCATGAAACCCGACCCAAACCCCCGTATGAATGCGACAGCCGAAATGAATTTTACATTAAATGCTCGTCAATCTAGTATAATTGGCGCATTAACAACTACTCTGGAGTCTGGAGTGTGAGAAGGCTGCTCTCGGTACGATCACTCTTCACAATGCTCATTAGTTACACCTCAATGTACCTCTACGGCACGGGCATCTCAAACACGGCTCTCAAACGAGTACAAAACTCGCATCCCATGGGGAGCTGCCCCATCTCCATCACATCCCCGCTCCCCTTCACCCTCTCCTCTTCCGTTTTACAAGTTGCCCTAGCTCCCCACTCCCATCACCTCCATCCGCCTCCCATGCCGTTTCCGCCATGGCGACAGGTCCCCCGGTGGCACACGCGATGGTCTGCACGTGACATTCCCAGGAACAGCCCTAAATCCCCTAGGCGGCGGTCTCCGTGCGACGGAAGGAAGGGACCCCGTGGCTGGGGGTAATTCGGCGGCCACGCCTGGGTGATCCCATTGTTGTCCTGCGCTACGTCAGCTCACGCGCTGATGCCATCACGACATTGGCAATGGCTGGGTGGTCACAGTGGCCAAGGTGGCCAGGGTGGCCAGTGGCTGGCTGGTCACGGTGGCCAGGGTGGCCAGTGGCTGGTTGGTCACGGTAGCCAGGGTGGCCAGTGGCTGGTGGGTCACGGTAGTCAAGGTGACCAGAGTGGCCAGTGGCTGGTTGGTCACGGTAGTCAAGGTGGCCGGGGTGGCCAGTGGCTGGCTGGTGACGGTGGTCAAGGTGGCCAGGGTGGCCAGTGGCTGGTTGGCTAGTGGCTGGGTGGATAGTGGCTGGGTGGCTAGGGTGGCCAGTGGCTGGCTGGTCACGGTGGTCAAGGTGGCCAGGGTGGCCAGTGGCTGGTTGGCCTCGGTAGTCAAGTGGCCAAGGTGGTCAGTGGCTGGCTGGTCACGGTGGTCAAGGTGGCTAAGGTGGCCAGTGGCTGGTTGGCCAGTGGCTGGGTGGATAGTGGCTGGGTGGCCAGGGTGGCTGGGTGGCCAGGGTGGCAAGTGGCTGGGTGGCCAATGACTGGGTAGCCAGGTGGCCAATGGATGCGCCGCCATGGTAGCTAACTGATGGGTGGCCAATGCCTGTATAGCTACGGTTCCTATACCAGGCCACACGGTCACCCATAATGGCTCACCAATAGTGGCCCAATCGATGGGGTAGGAATATCTTATTATCATTATATTATTTCATAAGTGTAGGCGTATTGTGTTTCCAATAACTAGTATACGCCACACTCGTACTGAATTGTTCTTGCCATCGTTATTAACTCGATCAGTGCCAAAATAAAAAGGGAATAGAAGGGGGGATGATGTCACTATAGCCAACTTTAGCATATTGTTATGTTTTTTCTTACAAATATTTGAATTTATTAAAGCTATAAAAACAAAACACGGGATTCTTAACCATTGACTCCCTCAGATTGAGTACGAGGCGGCCGTGTCAGGCAAGGAGGAGATGCCCCTAAAAAACCTTCCCTGTAGATAGTTTATCAGGCCGCAGTTTCCTCCTTCAATCCATATTACGTGGAAACCCTTCCCCCCTGGAAAAAAAAACAAAACAAGAACCCCAAAAATATCGAAGCCGCAGCTGAAATTTATTGAACGGATGCAGGGATACTGGTGTTGAGTGGAATCCAATGTAGGGTGCCGCTCATTGGGACACTACCTCGCGTGTCTGCCTCCCAACCCGAGCCGGGGGCATTGTGGGGCGGATGGCGTGGGCGGAAGGCAGCGGGCAGACCCCCCCCCTCTTCCCCTCCAAAGCATTGACGTGATACATGCCTATAATGATGATCATACCGTTTGTGTTCACCACTGGGACGTCATAACTGAACAAACCTATTGGGGGGTCACTGACATGCCTGGTTGACGACGCGGAGATAAGGCTCAGGCACACGGTGATCAGCGTGTGTGGGAATTACGCCTAAAGCACCCTCCTTTATACCATGATGTGTAGCCACCGCACCAGCTCGCGAGAAAATAAAATTGCGACGTTTAAACCTATGGTTTCTGTACGTTACTAGTTTATGTGTCGAGAATGATGCGTACATTTCGTGACGTCAGCACATGTGACGTAGCATGCATTTGAGTATTTTCTTCTGTTAATTTGGTAAAACGCGTAAACGTGCGTTTTGTCCCAGATACCCCCTCTGCAGTCCTTCACAGGCTCGCGACAAGCATGTAGAGGCCAATGCATGTCAAAAATAACAATGGATAACACGCCACAGCAACATTACTTGATATTACATTCCCATGCTTAACTTAACGTCAATTTCCTGATGTATATTTTAAATAGTAGACCATTTTTCAAATTTCATATTTTCGAAAATAGCGTTACGTCGTTTTGAGGAATATGGCGTTAAAGCACTGAACGTGAAAGCACCCAGACTGACAAATGATGACTATGTCTATATGAAACCCGGACACCAACCACGATACATGGGCAACATATGGGTATATCTTAGTACACCCAGCAATAAACTTTGTTACCTTAATGAATGCGTGGTTTTTATAGTGTTAACGGTAATGGTGGTAACGATGGAACCAGGTAACAAAATAGATTTATCTGGTATATACATCCAATTAAATCAATAA
Organism: Arenicola marina; assembly: GCA_964019135.1. Taxonomy (NCBI): domain Eukaryota; kingdom Metazoa; phylum Annelida; class Polychaeta; family Arenicolidae; genus Arenicola; species Arenicola marina. The sequence goes on along the minus strand of OZ025248.1, from coordinate 3,583,040 downwards.
ACCGCGTGGCACCAATGAATCAATCATAATTTAATTAAATTACCATATCGCCTCCCCTCCCCTGTTATGGAAGTAGGATAATCACTATTATCCTGATGTGATCTTGATGTGTCACAGCTAGATGGCACGGCAGAAATATGTCAAAGCGACATCAAATTAGCTCAACGATGTCATTCCAATATCAATGTAGACTTTTTCCTGGGGCCCCGTCATATTTGTGGTTAATCTAGTGGTGATATCGATACGATGGAAACTAGTGGCATCTGGCTGACAGCTAGATAATAGAGATACAATGCGATAATTGTAGGAAGGGAGGATTCTGCAGCAGATTGGACGCCATTATATTGACAGCTAATTACCGGCATGTCAACATCAACACAAATGATCAAAATATTACATATCATCGTAATTACGAAATTACTAAATCAATAATCAATGCACCAGGATTAATTAACCAGTGATTACAGTTAATATGGTTAATATGGTGTTCTCATATCACAGAACAAAGTTGGCACACGGAATTACATCTACTCCACGTGTTCGTTGAAACATGTGTCCGACATCCGGTTCAACGGTGCATGTACCACCTGTTACAACCGTTACAACGCTACGGTGGCACATGTGCTGCTGAGTGAGTATCGAAAAAAAGAAAAAACAGGGAGCAGGCAATGATCTTCTCGCCCTGAATAGACGACCACACGTGATCATAACGGCACTTAAAGGTGACCTAACCATTCTCGTCCTATTCGCGTTCGCTATCGACCCCGCTAGAGGTCCTACATCGCTATAAACAACGGTCATAAAAAATTCGAGGTGCGGGCCAGTGCGCTCTTGTAATAGTAAGAAAAAACGTGTGCCACATGAAACTAAACTCACCAGGAGTGGTTCATTTTGGCGTAACATTTGAAATCGATAAGGTCATATGCCGTTAATATATTTCATGTCATTGATTTCCTGTTCATTACAGAGCGATGGAGATCGTTTTGGGGTAAGATTCGGTTGAACCGCCCTGTGAAAGTTCGAAATCCTCGGTAAACCAGCAGATGGTCACCATCTAGCAATAGCGTCAGGTTCAGCCTGTGGGTGCAACAAGGTGGTCTAACACACCGAAGTATTAACGAGTCGGTGACTAAAACATAGCAAGATGTGCCAAGGATGGATGACGTTAAATTAGACACCTATTATCCAGTCGCCGTAACCAGCAACATGATGGAGTGACGTTTATGACGAAATGGATGTTACGGAGAAGTCAGTGTATGTGTGATGGGAGGGGGGAGGGGGGGGGGTGTGATTGGATGAAAAAGTTGGATGTGTCTGGGAGACAGATGTTTGGTTTTCTTGGTAATGGAGGTTTTAATCTTCAGGAATAACACATGGCTTATTTTACCTTCGCAATAGCATTCATGGATAAAATAACCATAACATCTTCGGGGGCAAAGCGCGGGTGTCTTTTGAACTGCTCTGCGGCAGATAATGCCACAGGTTACAAATTCAACTTCGAGGCACTGGCGTCTGTCTGAATTAACGGATAAGAGCACAGGATAATCCACTCTACCGAATCGACCAATCTGGCAACCCTGGGCGGGCGGCAGCAGTTGAAATAGCTCATCTCAGATTTGTTGCAACGGTAAACAACAGCGTCACAAGGGACTGCAGAGGGTTGTAATGACATTCTGGGCAAATGCAACCCACTCATCACTATGGCACCAAAACCCATGCTCCGGGTAATAAATACATGGTGTTGTTTAGCGTACAGTAACTTAGGTGGCAAGGCCGCTGGAGGCCTTAGAGGTTATGCCTTCCAGCAGGCATGCGGTCCATCATTCATGCTGACGAAGCCCACGAAGTGTAGTATTGTGGTGAATGCTGGGCGGGTGGGGGGGGGGGAGTGGGGGGTGCGCTCTGTTGAAGCCATGATTTGTCCTTACCCCGGCCGACGGCCAGGCATGTTTTAGTGGTCGGCCATACGCCAGGGACCCCCCAATGGTCTGGCGGTTCACGCCGTTTGGCTTGCCAGTCGTCCTGCAAGTATGTTCGAAGATCATACACCCTTCTGGGAGACAAGTGACAGGTGTGCGGTTATAACTCGTACAGTAACTGCAAATCGTCCACTCAGCAAGGTATGACAGACTCGAGTGGTTGACTCGAGGACAGTGCAGATGAATGGGGTATGTATAGACCAAATATATGCGTACCTGAAATCCGGGCAGACCGGGTGAAACCATCCACGGTTAAATCATAGTCATGGCTTCATAATCGACCCACTTTTTTGTTTGATATTGAAATCCCTACCATAGTTTTAATAACGCATCCAAGAGCCGACCCACTTTTATGTTTGATATATAAATACCTACTATAGTTTTAATAACGCGTCCAAGAGCCGACCCACTTTTATATTTGCTTTTTTCGAGGCTGCAGAGTTCTTCGTTCGATTCTAGGGTCCAGGCTGACTGGTGACGTCATAATGCAAGATGGCGCCTAAGAAAACCTCAGAATGTCTCCATCTACCGTTGTACGGTGGAAAGAATGCAATATCTGAACAGCGTATTAACCCGTGTGATCGTGACTGATCATTGACACCCGCCTTAAAACCCATACACACACCATAAACACTTTGCCCCACTCTAACCTACCTGATTGCCTTGTCCGATGATGCATTATACATATATGCGTTCAAAATAACAGATCCCTTAAGTCTTTGACTGGCGACTTGATCATCATGATCTGTAAGGCGCTATAGGTGTTGTCACCCGAGCATTGATTCTAGGGTCGAGATAAATGCGAAAGGCTAGCGTCGCTGATTTCGCGTTATCTCTTAACGGTACCAGACCGAGTGGGGAGGACTTGACGATAGATACCACCGGCAAGTGCCTCGTAAAGTGGTAAATAAACTCATCTAAACACTTGTCAGCCAAAGTACTGTGGTGTTGGCGTTTGCGTCATAGTTTTGTAATCTATAGGCATGTCGCAGTCTTTACATTTTATTTCAATGTGAAAACAAACCACAGTGAGAGCGGACCATGATGTTTATTTTGGGAGTGAGAGCGGATCAGGATGTTTATTTCGGCAGTGAGTGCGGATCATGATGTCTATTTCGGCAGTGAGAGCGGATCAGGATGTTTATTTCGGCAGTGAGAGCGGTTCAGAATGTTTATTTCGGCAGTGAGAGCGGATCAGGATGTTTATTTCGGCAGTGAGAGCGGTTCAGAATGTTTATTTCGGCAGTGAGAGCGGATCAGGATGTTTATTTCAGCAATGAGAGCGAATCAGGATGTTTATTTCGGCAGTGAGAGTGGTTCAGAATGTTTATTTCGGCAGTGAGAGCGGATCAGGATGTTTATTTCGGCAGTGAGAGCGGTTCAGAATGTTTATTTCGGCAGTGAGAGCGGATCAGGATGTTTATTTCGGCAATGAGAGCGAATCAGGATGTTTATTTCGGCAGTGAGAGCGGATCAGGATGTTTATTTCGGCAGTGAGAGCGGATCAGGATGTTTATTTCGGCAGTGAGAGCGGATCAGGGTGTTTATTTCGGCAATGAGAGCGAATCAGGATGTTTATTTCCGCAGTGAGATCGGATCAGGATGTTTATTTCGGCAGTGAGAACGGATTAGAATGTTTATGTCGGCAGTGAGAGCGGATCAAGATCTTTATTTTGGCAGTGAGAGCGGATCAGGCTGTTTATTGCGGCAGTGAGAGCGGACCAGGATGTTTATTTCGGCAGTGAGAGCGGATCATGCTGTTTGTTTCGGCAGTGCGAGCGGTTTAAGATGTTTGTGTCATTTGTGAGAGCGATTTATGATTTATATGTAGGCAGTGAGAGCGGATCAGGATGTTTATGACGGCAGTGATAGCGGATCAGAATGTTTATTTCGGCAGTGCTAGCGGATCAGCATGTTTATTTCGGCAGTGCGAGCGGTTTAGGATGTTTATGTCGGCAGTGAGAGCGGTTTAGGATGTTTATGTCGGCAGTGAGAGCGCTTTAGGATGTTTATGTCGGCAGTGAGAGCGGATCAGGCTGTTTATGTCGGCAGTGAGAGCGGATCATGCTGTTTGTTTCGGCAGTGCGAGCGGTTTAGGATGTTTGTGTCATTTGTGAGAGCGATTTATGATTTTTATGTAGGCAGTGAGAGCGGATCAGGATGTTTATTGCGGCAGTGATAGCGGATCAGAATGTTTATTTCGGCAGTGCTAGCGGTTTAGGATGTTTATGTCGGCAGTTAGAGCGGTTTAGGATGTTTATGTCGGCAGTGAGAGCGGTTTAGGATGTTTATGTCGGCAGTTAGAGCAGTTTAGGATGTTTATGTCGGCAGTGAGAGCGGATCAGGCTGTTTATTTCGGGTTCGAATGCTGTTGAAAGTCTATGTTGAATATTTTCAAATCATGAAGCCAGCTGCTCGAGCCTACACATTTGTACTTTAGACAAAAGTTCACGTTGAACATGTATTGAATGAGTATATAATATATGTATATTAGAACAGTCGGTGTTTGCCAATAACCTAACAAGACAGCCGTAGGCTGAGGTACTGACAGAAGTGACTTCATCTTCATTTCACCATTTATGCGCTGAAACTATGGTACAGGCGATGACATGCAGAAACACATATACTATAAGCTGATTTGGCCTCATGCTGGCTACATGATGCCTTCCGTGGGCATATTGGGTTAAACAGCTCCTTGAACGAACAACGTGGGCTAAATAGCGCTAAAAAACTGGCAAATTGGAATAATTACGGCTTTCAGCGGCCAATTTGGGCTAAACATGGCCTTCAATGGCCAATTTGGGCTCAATAATGCCGATATCCGAAGGCGTTCTAGCCCACATTGCCCACTGAAAGCCGTATTGGACTCGCTGAAAGCGCAATTTGGCCCAAATTGGACCTCTACGATGCGGATGCTGGATGAGCACAATCTAACGGCTGCTGTTCAACGCGGGCTGTTTTCCCAGATAGAGGGCGCCATTTTGAGTGAATTCGGCCAAATCCCGACTTTCTACGTGTGCTTGGTCCTGCCCTAATGCCTGTTCTCGGACTCATCATTGCTAAATTACGGAGCCCTCCAGCGTCAAAACTTAGCGTGCTAGGCTAGAAGCAAATGCGGATACCTCACCAAAGTCGACGTTTTCCCGTCCTTCGAAACCAGTCCCGACTCTCTAGCGTCGCTATTAAGGAAACGGCGGCCATCGCAAAGCAGAGGCATTGCCGCTCGATATCGCCGTTGACTCATAATGGGAGCTTCAGCAAAGGGGGGTGCACCCCTTGCGAGCGCTCTAGCGGCCAAACTAAGCGTCCTAGAGCAATTCTATCGCCATTTACCTTGACTTCCCTTGATATAAGGTACAGCGTCAAATCAACCGGTAGTCGCTATGAGGTATAATAGTCCAGTAATAGAGGTTATAAAATTATGACGTCATCACGTTATGGTGACGTCATGGCATGACGCACGGCAACGTCCAAATATCTAAACACAAACATTTGTGCTCTCAATCCAAAACGTTGATTAGAACGGCGGTAGGTCTGTTAGTTCTTCAGATATAGCTTCACCTAATGACCGAAAATTGCTATTCTTCACCATTACGGATAAGTGAAAAACGAGCAGACGAAGAAAAGACTCTGCAGATAAGATGTAAAAGATAATTATGCTTTACTGCCAATATTAATCTGGAGACATATCTTCTCTACCATTATACGCAAAGATCGAATGTCTAGTTAGTTTTTCCGATTTTTGACGAATTTTCTAAATTAGGGGGAATTTGTATACTTTATCATTGGGAAAATGTTCGGTTGCCAAGGAAACGACACTGAGACACGCGTTTGCGGTCAGCCTACTCTGAGTCTCTTGTACTCGTCCCCATCTCGCACCGTGGTGAAGCAAAGTGAGATCGCTCAACCGGAAGTACGTCATATTGAAGGAAGTTTGATTATCTCCATAGGGTCCCATGTTAAACGCGTTCGACTATATACCAAAAAGTTATCAGGTTATGTCACCGTGTTTACCGTTGCTGGCGCATCTCAGTACGATACATCCACAACTGCAAGCATAGAACGATGGCTGGCATAGGTCACCCGTCGGAGCTCCTGCTAGCGCTGAAAATCCCTATCTTTCACCATTGGTCAAATTACAAAAAAATCCTCTGACCTTGACCATTGACCTACATACACCATCAACGAACTTAGCCTCACAATTTTCCATATCTGTCTCTAGGTGCAATATAACATTCCTACGTGTAACCGTGCGCCCTACAATGCGCTGACAAACAAACAAACAGACAAACTAATTTACAAACCAGACATAGTACTATACTGACAGAAGTTTTCAACTTCTGTCAGTAACAAAAAGAAGATAATCGATTTTAACGAACCCTTTGGTTTGCAATCCATGTATGTTTCTATTTAATATACGACTGGCGCTTATACTTTTTTTGAAATCGATTACTGTATGAATTAGGGTCACTGGGCGATTTCTCTTGCCATCTAAGTCACCATGTTAAGACGTCACTAGACGGTTACTAAGCTGTTGTTCTGGCGGCAAATAAACAGCTGTTAATTTGTTTAATATTAATTTGTTTAATATTAATTTGTTTAATATTATTTTCTTCTGATGTTGTATAAACATGAATACATGTCGAACAAACTTTAGATACCTTATGCCAACCGTTACTAAGGCTTGTGGAAATAGCCTTTACCAGCCACTTCATTGTACCATCATTCCCTGGACGTGTAGAAATGACCATCACCAGCTATGCCCCAGGCCTGTGGAAATGACCAATACCAGCTATACCCCAGGCCTGTGGAAATGACCATCACCAGCTATGCCCCAGGCCTGTGGAAATGACTATCACCAGCTATGCCCCAGGCCTGTAGAAAATGACCATCACCAGCTATGCCCCAGACCTGTGGCAATGACCATCACCAGCTATGCCCCAGACCTGTGGCAATGACCATCACCAGCTATGCCCCAGGCTTGTGGCAATGACCATCACCAGCTATGCCCCAGGCTTGTGGCAATGACCATCACCAGCTATGCCCCAGGCTTGTGGCCATGACCATCCCCAGCTATGCCCCAGGCCTGTAGAAATGTTGTTTACCAGCCAGTTCCTTGACGTATGGGAATTTTCTATTGATCGTCACCTGAGCATGCATACCGATGACAACTTATTTTTACCCATAACAACCGTTTTTTTTTTTCAAATCGATCGCGGACTCCATCTGGCTGGGCGATATTAAGGTTAAAATGCCACGTGGCGGGGCACTATCTGATCATGCGTTCATCGGTTTAGAATCACAAAACATTTTACTTTAAAAAATGATGGATCCTTTTCTCTCGTCTCAGTGCAGGTCAAATATAGGGGCAGGTTATAGAGAAAGCAGATTTTTATTTTTTTTTTTTTTTTTAATTTTTTTTTTATTGATCAATTTTCATCTAAAGTACATACACGCGGATAAAATAACAACATCAATCTACCGGTAACGCATTAATTACTGACTCAATATCTGAGCAATGTTCTTCGAGTTTCGTCAATTTGTATATTTCACTATTTCGCTGTAGGTAATATACTATAACTTGATTAATACTTTTTTTACTATTTTTGCTTTCTAGTAACAGCCAATATTTATAAATGCAATAGGACACAAGTGACACAATAAGTTGATTAATTGACTTATTCTGAGTGAACCCAAATATGAATTTTTCTTCAATGTCTTCGATATGTAAAACATCACCCAATGTAGTCCACACTGCCTTTGCCTGGTTGCATTCAAATATCATATGTCTTACGGTGTGAGTCACTTTACACATATTACATCTATTGTGCTCCCGTTTGTTCCATTTAAATAGGTTAGAACCACATGGCAGATACCGATTGAAACATTTAAAATTAAACTCTGCGATAACAGGGTCACTAATACCTAAGATTCGACTCCTGTAGAAGCTAGAAAAGTCATGGTCAGGCATCTGCAGATCATACCGCCATCTTTGTTCAACAACTGGGTTAATAAATTTCTGATCAATATAATAACGATAGAATTCTCTTGTTTTTGTATAACTTAATATCGGTTGCGACTGCAAGTCTTCGGTTAAGGATAGTACGCTATTTGATGCTCTCATATATGGTTTGAGTGCTTCCTTTACTTGTGCTTCGACTATATAGTGGTCTGATTTATCTCTCAAAATACTAAGGATTTCATGTATCTTAAAACACCCTTCCCGCGAAAGAACATCCTTCACAAAAATGATACCTGATGAAATCCATCGTTTGCTAAATAAACAGCGCTTCCTCTTGCGTTTAGGTTTCCCAGTACCTTCATACGTTAAAAACCGGTTTCCCCACAAAACCTGATTTCTTAACATTTCCATATTAGTTGGCTTGATATTATTCTTTGCCCTATTATACGCCAAAATGACTTCTCTATAGAACGTCGGAACATGATTCAGATAGGGGAACTCATCTTCGTTTTGGAAGTTCATATCGCTGAGCAGCAGTGACGGGTGAACGGTACTGTCGCCAGATAGGTTATCATTGGTAGAGCTAGAATCTTCACAATATTAATCCTCCCTAAGAGAGTTACATGTCTTATTCTCCAATTATCCAGAAGTCTGCATTTTAGCCAGTTTGTTTTCCCAGTTAAGTTTGTCTATGATCTCTTTAGATTCACCAATATGGACACCTAGAAAGTTCCTTTAACCCATTTTATCCTGCTGGTTGGCTTCACACAAGACTTTTGCCTGCCCAGAAGTACTCCCTGAGTTTTGTCCTCATTTAATCGCAGCCCTGAAACTCTACCAAAGTCGCTTACCACTTGCAGTGCTTTAGTAATATACGTCGTGTTTTTCAGAAGCAAAGTGAGATCATCCGCCAGTTGCGACAACCTATACTCAGTCGATTGACCCTGACTTGCTACCACAATACCGATCAAATCATGCGCTTGCATAATATCTATAGCTAGTGTCTCCACGCATAGGATAAAAAGCAATGCCGATACTGGGCATCCCTGACGGATACCTCTACATGCAACAAATTCTTCAGTGAGCCATCCATTTACTTTTAGAGTTACAGTTGGGTTATTATATAGGATTTTTATCCAATTAATAAAGTCTTCTCCAAAACCAAATTTGGTCAGGGTTCCAAACATAAAGGGCCATTCTAGTGAGTCAAAGACTTTCTGGAAGTCGATAAGGAGCAATACACCATCCGCATTATTTACATTTATATATTCTGTTATGTCTAGAATTTGTCTAATATTTTGGCCAATAAAACGCCCTTTAATATAAGCCGTCTGTTGGGGACCAACAAGTTTATCAATTACCTTCTGCAGCCTTGCCGCCATAACAAACGCGAGTATCCGGTAGTCAACATTTGTGAGGCTTATTGGCCGATAATTTTTCAGTTCTACCCTATCTCCACTTTTATGCATCAGCGTGATAACTGCACGGCGTTGCGAATTGGACAATATGCCGTCTGCGCAAGCTTCATTAAAAGACCCCATAAGTATATCTTTTATATCTTCCCAAAAAGTTACATAAAACTCGATGGGAAGACCGTCTAGGCCAGGGCTCTTATTTTTTTTCATGGTATTTACAGCGTGTTGGCATTCATTTAGCGTAATCATACCCTCGCAACTACTCGTATTAGTTTTTGGGATCTTATCTTCCACCCGATTCAGATATGCGACAACCTCACAATTACTCACATTATTAGACGCGAACAGGACTTTATAGTAGTCTGTTACCGCACCAAGGATGGCATCTGTACCTGTAACTACATTGCCTACACTATCTTTGCACCTATATATCGTATTATTACATTGTCTCCGTTTCTCTAATCCCAAGAAGTATTTTGTATTTCTCTCTCCGTGCTCTACATACTTGGCCCTCGCTCTGATCTGTGCTCCCTTTGCTGCCATATTGTAACTCTTTTCCATCTCGTTTTCAAGGCTTTTCTTTAATGCGTACAAAGCATTTCGATCATCCCCAAGGCTTCCATGCAATGCCTCCTCACACTTATTTATCTCTATTGATAGATTATTCATTTTCTTAACTCCTCTATGTTTACGCCTGATAGAATATTCGACAGAGAACTCCTTAATGCGTAGTTTACACATGTCCCACAGGCTGCGCGCATTCACTACTCCTTTATATATCACCGTGGTCTCCTCTATCACACGCAGTACACCAGACATATATTCGCGGTCCGACAGAAGTGACGTGTTTAACTTCCAATATCCTGGTCCACGTCGCAGTTGTGACTCTACTGTGCATATTACTGCCTTATGATCGGGAATATTTGGAATTTTAAGGATCTTGCAATTTGTTCAGATATTACATAGTATCGATGAGAGAAAGATATAGAGAAAGCAGATTGATGGCTTTGAGGGCGGTAAGTGCTTTCGGTGGGGTTATGGAAGGGAAATGGAAGGAAAATGAAATGTATGTGCAGGCTGTATCGGGCAAAGACACCTCGATGAGACTGCCCGATGACATGAAATGAGTATGGATGCAACATCCCCAAATACAGGGGTCGCACCTATGACATGCTGCGGCGTCGGCAACCGGCATATGACATGAGCCAAGGGGACTCTCTGGGCTTCATAGGCGGGAGACGAAGGTTTATGCCCGAAAGTGCAAGCTGTATCTCCCTGTCTGTGTGGATGTGATTAGAACGCTGACATATATGTACATTACATGAGAAATGCTCTGCAGTGACGGCCACAGTAAGGTGCAAATACCACACGGCGGTTAGTTAGCCGGACTCGTCCTGCTAGTGCATAAACCTAAATGGAGAAAACTTCCTCAATGCATCTTCACACTCGCTCGCCAGGGCGACGCTGCGCAAATTGCTAGGAAAAATGCGCCGCGCATTTCTACATGGTGATGAAAAGAAAGATTTCAGTCGCAATTATAACGTTTTTGAAAGGGTGCACGATGTTTTTTGCCGCATTAAATGCTCAAAGCTCGTAATTTTTAGGTTGTATCCTTAAAAATTTTAATGTTGCAATTATAGCTGATTTGACCGATTTTCAAGAATCTTGAAATTTGCACCATGCCGACAGCAGCCGTAAAGCGGAGCTTGCGTAGCGCCACCGTGCGGGGAGCTTGGGATAAAGGGATGATCGGTAGGGGAAGATTCAAATCCCGAGCATAACGGGTATGTGTTCCTGACATTATCAGTGTACTACCGACTGAGCTACAGAGGTTTCCTCCTAAATCATTACGATAGGGGGTAAAATGACCGTTGAAAGTGGTGCTGATGAATTTGCACTGACTTTCCAATAGTTACAATGAGGTAAGCGCCAACCTGCACAATATGGCCATTGGCACAGGGATGGGGCGTGGGGGGGGGGGGGGGTATGGGTAAAGGGTTGGTATCTAACGCGATATGGGTGTTTATAATGGGTTCTGCCAACGCAATATAACAAGAGAAAAGTAAAATAGCGTGAAACCGGTTTCCAACGAATACTCAACAGATTGAATATTTAGTTCTCTAAAGGATGGGCGGAGGGGAAAGGGTGGCGGTTGAGGGTGGGAGTTGGTGGGGGTGGGGGCGGGGGGGTGTATACCACGTAATCGCAGAGGTCCCATTTGTCTTTTCAATATGACTTGTTGTTTTGCAATATACGTATTTAAAGGTTACCAGAGTCACGCCGTACCTCATTCACTCGGTGCAGCGTGTTCGGCATGAAGTGGGTCGCGCTGTCCCTCATTCACTCGGTGCAGCGTGTTGGGCATAAAGTGAGTCACGCCGTACCTCATTCACTCGGTGCAGCGCGTTCGGCATAAAGTGAGTCACGCCGTACCTCATTCACTCGGTGCACCGTGTTCGGCATAAAGTGAGTCACGCCGTCCCTCATTCATTCGGTGCAGCGTGTTCGGCATAAAGTGAGTCACACCGTACCTCATTCACTCGGTGCAGCGAGTTCGGCATAAAGTGAGTCACGCCGTCCCTCATTCATTCGGTGCAGCGTGTTCGGCATAAAGTGAGTCACGCCGTTCCTCATTCACTCGGTGCAGCGTGTTCGGCATGAAGTGGGTCGCGCCGTCCCTCATTCATTCGGTGCAGCGTGTTCGGCATAAAGTGAGTCACGCCGTACCTCATTCACTCGGTGCAGCGTGTTCGGCATAAAGTGAGTCACGCCGTACCTCATTCACTCGGTGCAGCGTGTTCGGCATAAAGTGGGTCACGCCGTACCTCATTCACTCGGTGCAGCGTGTTCGGCATAAAGTGAGTCACGCCGTACCTCATTCACTCGGTGCAGCGTGTTCGGCATAAAGTGAGTCACGCCGTACCTCATTCACTCGGTGCAGCGTGTTCGGCATAAAGTGAGTCACGCCGTACCTCATTCACTCGGTGCAGCGTGTTCGGCATAAAGTGAGTCACGCCGTACCTCATTCACTCGGTGCAGCGCGTTCGGCATAAAGTGAGTCACGCCGTACCTCATTTACTCGGTGCAGCGTGTTCGGCATAAAGTGAGTCACGCCGTACCTCATTCACTCGGTGCAGCGTGTTCGGCATAAAGTGAGTCACGCCGTACCTCATTCACTCGGTGCAGCGTGTTCGGCATAAAGTGAGTCACACCGTACCTCATTCACTCGGTGCAGCGTGTTCGGCATAAAGTGAGTCACACCGTACCTCATTCACTCGGTGCAGCGTGTTCGGCATAAAGTGAGTCACGCCGTACCTCATTCACTCGGTGCAGCGTGTTCGGCATAAAGTGAGTCACGCCGTACCTCATTCACTCGGTGCAGCGTGTTCGGCATAAAGTGAGTCACGCCGTACCTCATTCACTCGGTGCAGCGTGTTCGGCATAAAGTGAGTCACGCCGTACCTTATTCACTCGGTGCAGCGTGTTCGGCATAAAGTGAGTCACGCCGTACCTCATTCAATCGGTGCAGCGTGTTCGGCATAAAGTGAGTCACGCCGTACCTCATTCACTCGGTGCAGCGTGTTCGGCATAAAGTGAGTCACGCCGTACCTCATTCACTCGGTGCAGCGTGTTCGGCATAAAGTGAGTCACGCCGTACCTCATTCACTCGGTGCAGCGTGTTCTGCATAAAGTGAGTCACGCCGTACCTCATTCACTCGGTGCAGCGTGTTCGGCATAAAGTGAGTCACGCCGTACCTCATTCACTCGGTGCAGCGCGTTCAGCATAAAGTGATATAGGTTCAGGAACTGAAACCCTCAGACTACCCGACATGGACCAGGACCATGTACTTAGCGCAGGGTGCACAATTTAATGTCCACAAGGAAAATTGCATCGTAAGCTTCCATAAAGTGGCTTACAAACAAGAAGAAGAACTGATCAGAGACTGAAGGAAGAAAACCTAAAAAGCATTCTGATACCTTTATAAAATTTTCTTTCTCAGCAGGATTAACTTAATCTTAAGGAAACGCCCCAGGCCATGTGGCCCAAGGTCAGGGGAAGGTCACCCTGCCGGGGTGGACGCTCAGCAGGGTACACACTGGAGACCCGGCGGCTGCGTTAGTCTATCGCTTCACACGCTTGACCTTTTTGCCGGTGGCCTGTTTACGCTTTGAGTTTGTATTTATTGACAAATCAGTGATGTATCTGCTCGTGTGAACAACTGTCCTTACCAGGTGGGGGCTGCTAGCTGCTGCAACGCATCTTAGTTGAGGTACCCAAGGCCATGGTCGACCCTAGTTTAGTCTCTCTCGCCCCCCCCCCCACCCCGGGATGAAATATATATGGGTCGACGGTGTGAATTGACTCCGTCAGTTTGCAGTAATTAATGACTGGGCTTCGATTAGTCAAAAAATTACTGCCCCCCCCTCTACACACACACACCGCCTCGGATCGCCTATATCTATGCCAGTTATTTTGGCTCTCTATTTCCAATATAATGAGGGTGGGACGCCCATTAATTAAGCATTGACAACTTGGTTGTGTCTAGTCTGATTTGCTACAGACTAGTTCCGTAGCATGTATGTTTCCATGGCACGCATTAAATTGAGATATTAACGGTTAAATGCGCTTCTGCTGTGGTTTTGTTTACCTTACGGACGTAAAAGTAAGTACGACCAGCATAGGAGGGTTGCGAACGGTAGCGTACGCAAGGGGGGTGCGGGGGCGGGGGGGGGGTAATGGAAGCAAACACAGCTGACCACAAGTTCAATACTGCCTGGTAGTGCAGGTGGTCTACAAACACGCAGCTTGATTAATGTGTTGCGTACCCGGCGTCAGCATTATCTCAGTTTAACGGTCTTTGGGCGCGATTGGCACTATGGTGGGGGGGGGGGGGATATGGTATCAATATGGCGTCAAGGCTATAGTCTGTGATTACGATGAGGGTTCAAACATAATGTGATTAAATACGTGTTATGGGCGCTTTGCCATTTGTCTCTCTATATGAGAGCAGACTAAAAATGATATAATAATATTTATATGAATCATTATGTCACAAATTCCCCACGAAACCATGCTTGTTCACCCAACAATGCAAAAGCCCGGCGCCAAACGCCACACGCTACCACAGACACCAGGCGTGTCTTTCTATAAAGCCCCGCGCCAGACGCCACACGCTACCACAGACACCAGGCGTGTCCTTCTATAAAGCCCCGCGCCAGACGCCACACGCTACCACAGACACCAGGCGTGTCCTTCCATAAAGCCCCGCGCCAGACGCCACACGCTACCACAGACACCAGGCGTGTCCTTCTATAAAGCCCCGCGCCAGACGCCACACGCTACCACAGACACCAGGCGTGTCCTTCTATAAAGCCCGGCGCCAGACGCCACACGCTACCACAGACACCAGGCGTGTCTTTCTATAAAGCCCCGCGCCAGACGCCACACGCTACCACAGACACCAGGCGTGTCTTTCTATAAAGCCCGGCGCCAGACGCCACACGCTACCACAGACACCAGGCGTGTCTTTCTATAAAGCCCCGCGCCAGACGCCACACGCTACCACAGACACCAGGCGTGTCCTTCTATAAAGCCCCGCGCCAGACGCCACACGCTACCACAGACACCAGGCGTGTCCTTCTATAAAGCCCGGCGCCAGACGCCACACGCTACCACAGACACCAGGCGTGTCCTTCTATAAAGCCCCGCGCCAGACGCCACACGCTACCACAGACACCAGGCGTGTCCTTCCATAAAGCCCCGCGCCAGAAGCCACACGCTACCACAGACACCAGGCGTGTCCTTCTATCAAGCCCCGCGCCAGACGTCACACGCTACCACAGACACCAGGCGTGTCTTTCTATAAAGCCCCGCGCCAGACGCCACACGCTACCACAGACACCAGGCGTGTCCTTCCATAAAGCCCCGCGCCAGACGCCACACGCTACCACAGACACCAGGCGTGTCCTTCCATAAAGCCCCGCGCCAGACGCCACACGCTACCACAGACACCAGGCGTGTCCTTCCATATAGCCCCGCGCCAGACGCCACACGCTACCACAGACACCAAGCGTGTCTTTCTATAAAGCCCCGCGCCAGACGCCACACGCTACCACAGACACCAGGCGTGTCCTTCCATGAAGCCCCGCGCCAGACGTTACACGCTACCACAGACACCAGGCGTGTCTTTCTATAAAGCCCCACGCCAGACGCCACACGCTACCACAGACACCAGGCGTGTCCTTCTATAAAGCCCGGCGCCAGACGCCACACGCTACCACAGACACCAGGCGTGTCCTTCTATAAAGCCCCGCGCCAGACGCCACACGCTACCACAGACACCAGGCGTGTCCTTCTATAAAGCCCGGCGCCAGACGCCACACGCTACCACAGACACCAGGCGTGTCCTTCTATAAAGCCCCGCGCCAGACGCCACACGCTACCACAGACACCAGGCGTGTCCTTCTATAAAGCCCCGCGCCAGACGCCACACGCTACCACAGACACCAGGCGTGTCCTTCCATGAAGCCCCGCGCCAGACGCCACACGCTACCGCAGACACCAGGCGTGTCCTTCCATATAGCCCCGCGCCAGAAGCCACACGCTACCACAGACACCAGGCGTGTCCTTCCATATAGCCCCGCGCCAGACGCCACACGCTACCACAGACACCAGGCGTGTCCTTCCATAAAGCCCCACGCCAGACGCCACACGCTACCACAGACACCAGGCGTGTCCATCTATAAAGCCCCGCGCCAGACGCCACACGCTACCACAGACACCAGGCGTGTCCTTCTATAAAGCCCCGCGCCAGACGCCACACGCTACCACAGACACCAGGCGTGTCTTTCTATAAAGCCCCGCGCCAGACGCCACACGCTACCACAGACACCAGGCGTGTCCTTCTATAAAGCCCGGCGCCAGACGCCACACGCTACCACAGACACCAGGCGTGTCCTTCTATAAAGCCCCACGCCAGACGCCACACGCTACCACAGACACCAGGCGTGTCCTTCTATAAAGCCCCGCGCCAGACGCCACACGCTACCACAGACACCAGGCGTGTCCTTCTATAAAGCCCCGCGCCAGACGCCACACGCTACCACAGTCACCAAGCGTGTCCTTCCATATAGCCCCGCGCCAGACGCCACACGCTACCACAGACACCAGGCGTGTCCTTCTATAAAGCCCCGCGCCAGACGCCATACGCTACCACAGACACCAGGCGTGTCCTTCTATAAAGCCCCGCGCCAGACGCCACACGCTACCACAGACACCAGGCGTGTCCTTCCATAAAGCCCCGCGTCAGACGCCACACGCTACCACAGACACCAGGCGTGTCCTTCTATAAAGCCCCGCGCCAGACGCCACACGCTACCACAGACACCAGGCGTGTCCTTCTATAAAGCCCCGCGCCAGACGCCACACGCTACCACAGACACCAGGCGTGTCCTTCCATAAAGCCCCGCGTCAGACGCCACACGCTACCACAGACACCAGGCGTGTCCTTCTATAAAGCCCCGCGCCAGACGCCACACGCTACCACAGACACCAGGCGTGTCCTTCTATACAGCCCGGCGCCAGACGCCACACGCTACCACAGACACCAGGCGTGTCCTTCTATAAAGCCCCGCGCCAGACGCCACACGCTACCACAGACACCAGGCGTGTCCTTCCATAAAGCCCGACGCCACACGCTACCACAGACACCAGGCGTGTCCTTCTATAAAGCCCCGCGCCAGACGTCACACGCTACCACAGACACCAGGCGTGTCCTTCTATAAAGCCCCGCGCCAGACGCCACACGCTACCACAGACACCAGGCGTGTCCTTCCATAAAGCCCCACGCCAGACGCCACACGCTACCACAGACACCAGGCGTGTCCTTCCATAAAGCCCCACGCCAGACGCCACACGCTACCACAGACACCAGGCGTGTCCTTCTATAAAGCCCCGCGCCAGACGCCACACGCTACCACAGACACCAGGCGTGTCCTTCCATAAAGCCCCACGCCAGACGCCACACGCTACCACAGACACCAGGCGTGTCCTTCTATAAAGCCCCGCGCCAGACGCCACACGCTACCACAGACACCAGGCGTGTCCTTCCATAAAGCCCCACGCCAGACGCCACACGCTACCACAGACACCAGGCGTGTCCTTCTATAAAGCCCCGCGCCAGACGCCACACGCTACCACAGACACCAGGCGTGTCCTTCCATAAAGCCCCACGCCAGACGCCACACGCTACCACAGACACCAGGCGTGTCCTTCCATAAAGCCCCACGCCAGACGCCACACGCTACCACAGACACCAGGCGTGTCCTTCTATACAGCCCCGCGTCAGACGCCACACGCTACCACAGACACCAGGCGTGTCCTTCCATAAAGCCCCGCGTCAGACGCCACACGCTACCACAGACACCAGGCGTGTCCTTCTATAAAGCCCCGCGCCAGACGCTACCACACCCACCAGGCGTGTCCTTCTATAAAGCCCCGCGCCAGACGCTACCACAGACACCAGGCGTGTCCTTCTATAAAGCCCTGCGCCAGACGTTACACGCTACCACAGACACCAGGCGTGTCCTTCTATAAAGCCCCGCGCCAGACGCCATACGCTACCACAGACACCAGGCGTGTCCTCCTGTAAAGGACTAAACGTGTACACCCTAGCTTATTAGGAAGACACCACCACACAAACTATGGCTTAGATCAGCATACTATACATCCAGGGTGCTACGAAGATCCGATCAATATTTTGACTGTAAATTACGACGACCTGGCTTGGATGTTACTTGAACGCAACCAATTTGTCTTGCGGCTGTGAAATGATAGGACCGAGGTGCGCTGTAATGTATACACGCGGTTATGTCGTGGTGATACGTGGCGGTGGGGCGCAGTGTGCTGTCTGGATGTGAAAGTTGTCCACGTGGGCTATATATACCGATATTTATTTATTTAATTATTTTATTTCGTACTCGTAGTGCACGAAACGAAAAGAAAACCAGGAAAAGAATAAAAAAAACGCAAAACTGATCGAGTTAAACGAACATGGAACGCCGTAAAAATGGTGCAAAATGTCGTTGATATTGATGAAATCCATACCCCGGTCGCTCAAGTGGATAAAATCTAACGACACATATGATCAATGTAGCGATAATATAGAATATAGAGGGGAAACAAGATCTGATACAAGGACGTTTTCCAGTTATATGTCAACGTTACTTTCATGGCGTAATACTTTGGGATTAGTAGCACCCACGCTATATATCTGACATATTTATTCTCTTATCTTGTCCAACCTCAAGGGGATGACTGTCTACTGGTCTCATCAAGGAGCTGGCTCTCCAGTCTTATCTCATTCAATAATCTCTTTGGTGCTAAAAACCGTCTCAGTCGCACCATTATCATGACCTATGATGTGTGATCTCATCAAGAGATGTCGACGACGATCATCCCTAGAGGGCGTGAGTGAGCGAGTCTCTCTCTCTTCTCTCGCTGACTCACATCTCTCCTGCGACTCACAACCGGAGCGGAGGATCAGGCGGCATACTTCAGAAGTCTAAGGAATGATGGTCTGCATGACCATTCACTGTGGTTTACTGTGGGTCAGTCGTCCCCACCCGACAAGGGACCCCTCCACCCCCCCCCCCCGCCCCACGCCCGAGCCTCTATGCTGGGGTCCCGCTAAGACGAGCACTGAAAACCCTAGCACTTGACTGGCTTCCTCAGCCAGACAGCGATTCCCATTTTGTCTGGTAAACTAATATGAAAAACCAGCACGCGCTGATATCTAACAAAAAACAACAGAGCTCCGCCATGTTGTGTGTCATGTGTCGCACAAGGAATGTGTCGGGAATCTGATAACACTGGGCGGTCGGGCGGTCGGTCGGTTCCTCTTTTGAAGCAACCTTAGAAAGTCCCTTTGCCGACTTCTCCTGCAGAACAATATTCGGCGACGAGACAAAGGGTTTTAATTGGCAAAAAGGCTGCCAAGACAATGAAAACATAAGGTTTTGCGGCGATGTTTTCGCATTGAAAAATAAAATTGCATCAGCTCCAAGAGAATTGAACGTGCCAGTTAAGCGGAGGCAGAGTTTCGTTCCTCTTTGCTTTCCAATTTATTTGCGGTGGAGGTATTTTAACAACACGGCGAACTGCGCCTGCACTTATACGGCCCAGGTTACGTCAGGTTTTAACTAAGAGCTCTATATTGGCTGAACTCTATTGTCCCAGGGCATCACCCGCGGTAATGAGGAAATTAACCGTGAGAACCCAAGGCGACAGGTGTCTGTCCGGTGGAATTATTCAGCAGCTATCCACCTCTAGTTAGCTAGCAGCGAGCCAATATTATTAGGAAACGCCATCACGGCATTAGACGAGAGCACGCCGAGAGTTCATACACCGTACGGCCACGTGAGAACGGCTGTGGCGCCCCCAAGTGGCAGCGGTGTCAATCTTCTGGTGAGGGGAATATCAGGCGGTGGCTCGGTGTGGGGAAGAGGGGAGGGTGGTGACTGGGTGTGTAAGGAGAGGGTGGTGGCCCGGGGTAGGGGTGATGGCTGGTGGTGGGAGTAGAGGGTGGTGGCTGGGGGTAGAAGGTGATAGTTGGGGGAGGAGGGAGAGGCTAGCTAGTGGCCGGGGGTAATGGGTGGTGGTTGTGGGTAAAGGGCTGTAGTGGTGACTGGGGGTTAGAGGGTGGTGACTGGTGGGTAGCGGGTGATGGTGACTGCTGGGCCCATCCCGTGGGTATATTCCCGCTGTTAAGGAGCTGGCGGTACCGCCACCGCCACCGCCACCCCACCACCCCACCGCCCCACCCCCGCCCCGCCTCCATCCACCACACCACACCCACACGCCCGCTCTGGGAGTGATAAATGCCGCTCTCTTCTGTGTTGGTGATGATTGATTAATCCATGGTTTAAAGGAGAGGCGTCAGACCCACTGAGGCCGTTGACAGCGCCCCCTACTATGTCGTAGACACCTTTACCTGACCTCGGGGTGTGGCTCTATGGAACCAGCCTTGCCTTTGAGGGTCACGGCGCACTAACTAACTGGCGAGCAAAAGCCGGGGAGGGATCGGCTTATTTTTCACCCTTCGGCATAAAGCAGTCGACCATATACAAGGAGAAGTGAGAGGTAATCACAATGGACGCAATGAGATGCAAATACTATTGTGGCTCACACGTGGGTTTATGGTGGGATAATGAGCTCAAGCTATTCTCATTTGAAAGTGTAGGAGGGGTGGGGGGGTCAACATTTCATTCACCACGGCAACTTAACAATATATTTCAAACTTGGGGCCAGTTCATCATTGCAGGGATGATGTTGGATTTAAACCAGCGCCATAGGGCCTGAATAATTTACATAGACCTCAACAAAATTTAAACCGAAACCAACCATACATTTTACCAAAATGCGACAAAGCGACCCCAAAATTCACTTATAAGTCAGTTATATATTTCAAATCCAATAAATCAAGTGACACCGTTACGTCGACCCGCTAAACACCAACGTTACGGCGTCCACGCACATGGAAGAGGCTCTGATCTTCAAGGTCGCGCCCTTCACGTGTCGCCTTTGAGTTTGTGAGGTCAGTTGGTAGCGGATAAGGCGGCCTCGACTCGTTGTATATCTGCTCCATGAAGCGTAAGCCAGCCCCATTATCTGCTTGAGATGAAGCACAGTGGGATCAATGCATCAACCCAGTCAAAGGACAAGTGTTATTCGGTGCACTTCCTCCATGGCTGTGGGCCTGCCATGTTGTTCTTACCAGTGGAACGTTCGTCGGGGATTCTGTAAGTAAACACACCGGAAGTCTTCCGCATAGGACCGGAAGCTGACGCTCAATCACTCTCATCAGGGTGGAGCCATTGCCGGGTACTAACACTGAAGAAAAGACATATCGAGCATGCTGGGCATAACCATGAAGATCTCCATATCTATATTAAACACCCCGTTTTCACCCCCCCCCCCCTCCCCCCACCCACCCACACACCTTCTCTTATTCATTTATTCATACCTCAGGTTGTGGTTCATTACCTATAGTATCTACTATTTATCATAATTGCCCCAAGCGGCCCTCACAATGCATAGAGGAATGATTCTTTCACATGGACAAAGCCAAGATAGAGAAAGAGAGGTAGAGAAATAAATGTGTTCTTCATGCGCATTTCGGTAGTTAGTAACATTGGTGATATGATGATATTTGCCCTGATAGCGCTCGCATGTCTGCCATGTCTATATTGAATTCAGGGCTCCAGTCGGCAATCTTCTCAGTCACGTTAGGACCGATGTGGATGCCTGTTAGAAGCGATTCCAGGCAGACCAGCCAACAAACATCCGGGACCTTAACATCGGGCGCCATGTTGATACCGCTATCTTGGCACATGCGCCGCTAAGAGGCTCTCTCTATCAGTCAGTTCACTGGACATGGCTGGTATGAAGCTGTTCTGGCCGCGTTTAATGCCCGGTACTTATGGTACTAGGATAACAAAATTTACGGCGAAGAACATGCCTTATTAACCGCTTCTCGGGAAAACGCAGTTTCCTTCCCGTAATTTCGCAACAATATACTACGCATCTGAACAGTGTACACTTTCCGTTTTTCCCCTCTTGGTTCAACGAAATGACGCCAAGAGGGATCTAACGTCGGTCCGAGCATACGTGACCTTTGACCTCAAGAAATGTTAATTGGTTGTCGACTGTCCAGGGTGCCAATCCGCAAGGATGGATAAAAATACTTTGCGTTCTGGGTCGATCGTTTATGAATACGAGAAAGATGAGGAAAAGGGGAATTTGCAGTAGCAAGCGGCATGCTACAGACTGAGGGGAGTAAGCGGCTGGGCCGTGGGGAGAGGCAACTTAGACATAACGTCCCTAGGTACTTAATCCCCAGGTCCTCGCGAACACGGCGCATTGCATCTATTTCGGACACCAGCATTTGCAGGTGAGCCGCCAGCCCACAACCCCTGCAATGTGGACAGAGCATTATCAGGAGGGAAAAACAAACAGAGAGGGGAAGAAAGAGAGAGAGAGGGAGAGAGAGGGAGGGAGGGAGGGAGGGAGAGAGAGAGAGAGAGAGAGATAGATGGAGAGATGGTGAGAGAGAGAGAGAGAGAGAGGGAGAGCGGAAAGGAAAGGGAGGGATAATCAGTGGGTCAGAGATGGGATGGATCTGGAGCAATTTTCTGCAAAGACGGCTAGTTCCAAAACCGACGCAGACAATGAGAATAAAAACGGGGTGCCACCGTCGCCCTGAGAATGCGACGCCGTGTTTACCAAAGCTACGCTCCGGGGCCTTTGCTTTCGCAGACCCGTCCAGGACCCCCCCCATGCCACCCCCCCTCTAGATGGGCGGCCTCCCGCCTTAAGCTATGACCTGGTAGCCATCTAGCGAGCTGTCAGCCCTCAGCAGCGGCTGCTGGAACCGGCGTGGCGGAATATTTACATTTGCATTATCGCATTAATTGACAATTTCTGCTCTTTTGGGCTTGAGGGCGGCAACAGTGATTATCCAGGATATTCTTACTGTGTTTTCTTGAATTCTCCTTTATGGTCTGAACTTGGGTAAACAATTCCCTGACGCAAGGGGTTCACCTATACTTTTCCTTTTAACAATGTATTTTCTTTGGCCCCGCTGGTTGCATAGTGATTTGCGGCCTGATTGCTTACAGGCGCCTGGGTTGCGGTTCCCTGGCCCACATTGTTCACGTCAAGTTCGTGGCTATATCATGACGATTGGGTTTCTCTTTCGCCCTCTGATGAGGAGCATTTCCTGTTTTGCCTCGCCGCCACATGCCATATAGAAAGAAGTGCACGACTGGATCGCGGCTCCACGCCGTCGCAAAATAGAGTAACGCCACTAAAACGGAAGTAAATCCAAATATGTGATATGGAATACTTCGCGAGGACGAATATTCCATGAAGGGACTTTTGACACCAGCTATTCGTATCTAAGGCCCTGAATATAGTGGCAGACGATCGCTCTGAGTATTGGCGGGAAAACTGAGAAGCCACATAGGCCGGTTTTATGGGGTCTAAGTAAGATGCATAGCTCTCTGGGAGACGTGGTAGAATCATCTTCCTGCCACATTTGACTACCTGGTATTAAACTCCATTTCCCACAGGACGAAAATCTCAAACAGTAACAGTAATCAAATAGGCAGGGCCTAGGCGGCAAGAAATATTTCGCTTTTTTTCGCGGTGAGCGCGTTAAGAGCCGCTAAATATAGACGCAATCAGAAAACGTTACCTTTGCCTTAAAACACGTTTTCAGTTAAAAGAAGGATTATCCGTATTATCAGCATTATTACGATATTTTCAGAGTAATAAAATGATTTGTAATCTTAAACGAAATATAGCCTAATAAGTTAGGTGCGTTCATTAATAAACCAAATATATTTCCATAAGTCATTTGTGTGACTAAGCCATAGTCTACATGTGCACTGCCAAATTTTAGGCAAGCGTTTGCATCTCAATTTTTAAATTAATAGATGTCACACACTTAAGGGGATGATCTGTTACTCTGTCCTGTAAACTATTTCATGGCACTTGAATCCTAAGAGACCTGTAATTACATCGCATTCTTGCCTGAGCCTCGTCCGGTTTCTCCGGTTAAACAACTCCGCCTTAGTGTAACTCACTGCCCTTATTGTAACTCACTGCCCTTATTGTAACTCACTGCCCTTGTTGTAACTCACTGCCCTTATTGTAACTCACTGCCCTTATTGTACCTCACTGCCCTTATTGTAACTCACTACCCACATTGTAACTCACTGCCCTTATTGTAACTCACTGCCCTTGTTGTAACTCACTGCCCTTATTGTAACTCACTACCCACATTGTAACTCACTGCCCTTATTGTAACTCACTGCCCTTATTGTACCTCACTGCCCTTATTGTAACTCACTACCCACATTGTAACTCACTGCCCTTATTGTAACTCACTGCCCTTGTTGTAACTCACGGCCCTTATTGTAACTCACTACCCACATTGTAACTCACTGCCCTTATTGTAACTCACTGCCCTTATTGTAACTCACTGCCCTTATTGTAACTCACTGCCCTTATTGTAACTCACTGCCCTTATTGTAACTCACTGCCCTTATTGTAACTCACTGCCCTTGTTGTAACTCACTGGCCTTATTGTAACTCACTGCCCTTATTGTAACTCACTGCCCTTATTGTAACTCACTGCCCTTATTGTAACTCACTGCCCTTATTGTAACTCACTGCCGTTATTGTAACTAACTCACTGCCCTTATTGTAACTCACTGCCCTTATTGTAACTCACTGCCCTTATTGTAACTCACTGCCCTTATTGTAACTCACTGCCCTTATTGTAACTCACTGCCCTTATTGTAACTCACTGCCCTTATTGTACCTCACTGCCCTTTGTGTCACTCACTACCCATATTGTAACTCACTGCCCTTATTGTAACTCACTGCCCTTATTGTAACTCACTACCCTTATTGTAACTCACTGCCCTTATTGTAACTCACTGCCCTTATTGTAACTCACTGCCCTTATTGTAACTCACTGCCCTTATTGTAACTCACTGCCCTTATTGTAACTCACTGCCCTTATTGTAACTCACTACCCTTATTGTAACTCACTGCCCTTATTGTAACTCACTACCCTTATTGTAACTCACTACCCTTATTGTAACTCACTGCCCTTATTGTAACTCACTGCCCTTATTGTAACTCACTGCCCTTATTGTAACTCACTGCCCTTATTGTAACTCACTGCCCTTATTGTAACTCACTACCCTTATTGTAACTCACTGCCCTTATTGTAACTCACTGCCCTTATTGTAACTCACTACCCTTATTGTAACTCACTGCCCTTATTGTAACTCACTGCCCTTATTGTAACTCACTGCCCTTATTGTAACTCACTGCCCTTATTGTAACTCACTGCCCTTATTGTAACTCACTACCCTTATTGTAACTCACTACCCTTATTGTAACTCACTGCCCTTATTGTAACTCACTGCCCTTATTGTAACTCACTGCCCTTATTGTAACTCACTGCCCTTATTGTAACTCACTGCCCTTATTGTAACTCACTACCCTTATTGTAACTCACTGCCCTTATTGTAACTCACTGCCCTTATTGTAACTCACTACCCTTATTGTAACTCACTGCC
This sequence comes from Arenicola marina, assembly GCA_964019135.1. Classification (NCBI taxonomy): domain Eukaryota; kingdom Metazoa; phylum Annelida; class Polychaeta; family Arenicolidae; genus Arenicola; species Arenicola marina. The sequence goes on along the minus strand of OZ025248.1, from coordinate 3,557,529 downwards.
CTTATTGTAACTCACTGCCCTTATTGTAACTCACTGCCCTTATTGTAACTCACTGCCCTTATTGTAACTCACTGCCCTTATTGTAACTCACTACCCTTATTGTAACTCACTACCCTTATTGTAACTCACTGCCCTTATTGTAACTCACTGCCCTTATTGTAACTCATTGCCCTTATTCCCTGACATATTCACAACATTTCGCATTTAAAATGTAGGGTTTTTCTTTGTTAGGATTTTTATCGTATCATCTCCAGTAATGGCGTCAAGTTAATATGGCGGCGTGCCTGGCCCGTGGGATTGATGGCCGCATATGCGCGCCACCCTAACGTGGACATAAACCGCACCGATGACGGTGCCGTTGACCCGAGAAAGATGATCCACGAAATTTCGTTGTAATCGCGGCCTTAAATCCCATGCGCCGAAACTATATGACGCCGATTATTGCTATGGAAACGCTCTTCATCCCGCTGACGACTAGAGACCACTAGATACGTGAGGTACAGCTAAAAAAACCGAGTCCACTTTTTCTGCAAGCTACAGTCGGCTATCACGTGACTGCCGCGTTACAGGCGCCAGTAGTCACATAGTTCATCTTTATCGCCCCCCGCGGTAAGTCCACTGCCCCTTATGATCGCGGCAATGTCCGCTCGGGCCATATCTCCCGGATATTACGCCGTAAAGTACGCTTTTTTAACAGGTTATGGAACAAAACACAATAATAACGTACCTTCTTCAGATATTCAATCTCTTACGTCAAAGTTATAGTTTTACAATGATCTGTTTTCGCGAATCTGACGGTTATAGGGTTGCATATAGACTGATATATATTTTTAGATCTTCACAAATCACAGGCTTACGACAGTTGATATCTGACGATCATATTTGACATGGTGAAATCTTATGACCAAGATTTAGTGTTGTTATGAATCCATTCCGACAAAACTTAAATGTGAAAAAAAAAAATCATAATTTCCTGACAAACCTCCTTCAATCTCGTTCGTCAGATTTCTCTGCTGTAATGCCAAATAATTAATTATGTTGAGTAGTATTTGATTATTTCTCTAATGCCTTTAACAATAATGATCACGGTTACCAAGGTTGTTCAGTATTGCAATCAGTGTAAATGAGCAATATATGTTCGTACTAATAACTTATCTTGTGCGAATCACCCTCGTATTTCCTCATAAGACTGATGAAGCCGTTTGTCAGCAGTCACATCACTGATGGACGGTATTTGCTTACCGTGGTTGGGGCTGGCGTATTGAAAGGGGATAATTTTGAGATAAATATTGGTTTTGTTTTTGTTGAATTGTATTAATTTGTCAAATATCAGATTATTTTGACAATATGTCAACTCGACCGCGCACGAATGATCGCGGACTGCACGCATGCGCAGCAGGTGCTAATCCTCCCTGACGTGCCGTCTCCGCGTGACAATCACGCTTTACACGTCTAAGCGAGAATTTGTCCAACCAAGCGCCAAGTAATGTCCACGGCATCTTTCAAAATCAACAATGCGATTTGGATATGGCGCGACATAAAACGTCTTTGTTTTAGTAGACACTGAAGGCAAACGGCCGGATAAGCTGCTAGGTAATCCCTCACCATGGTTACATGCGCGTCAGATGCATTAAGGCGACAGAAGGGATAAACCAGACACTGTTTGCAGGGCATAGAGGGTCTCCCACCAGGCACCTGCCAGGCTGGCCAGATGGCTCAGGACATAATGGGATAATGGAAACCGAACACGCCCGTGGATTGCTTCAGAAAAATCAATTAGGAGTCTGCTTCGGATCCGTCTCATCGCCCACAACCAGCAGACCGGGTTTGCGGGTTCAAACCCCACCTTTGTCTGAGGCTGTTGTCGGATGTGTGCATAAAGGTGGCATAAAACAACAAAATCTGATCGGAGCTGTCCCTTTGGGGGTTCGGGGGGAGCTATCTCTAAAATCTTCGTTGAAATAGATGAGGTTTTGACCAGTCCAATGATACATATCGGTGATCTGCCGGACGCACCGGACTATTTTCATTATCCACATTGATGTATCACTTTCCTATTAATGGTATCACTTTTTGTCACCCTCCTTACATCGATTTTGAAAGAATGTTTTAAAAGCAGGATTTTTGCCAGGATAAGGTGCACCCCGTGACAAGTGAACCCATACTGTCGTCCAGGCTAATAATGCAGTCATTCTTTCAGCATAGCTCGCGTATTACTCACGCCGAGTTTTGTGGTGGCTAAGATGCAATTTGGTCGCCCCAACTGAAGTCTCGATTGACTTCCTTATATAGAATCATCAACCTAGATAGGTCGGCTACTTCTGTAAACAAATGACATCCCGCCGTCTGACGCATTATATAAAGGTTCTCCTGTAATTAGATCAATCTTCAATACCGGTGTCTGATATATACGACAAACTGTTCCTTGGCTCATCGAATGGATGGGATGACCGCCGCGGCGCCAGCGATGACGTCACTCCCCAGAGGCAGGTCGTGATGACACATGGCCCCGATGGTCATTACGTTTGCTGGCCACCTTCCCCCTACCTGTTGTTATTCTTCGCTTCCGTATAGCCGCCAGGGGGATCAGTCGCAGGTTTTTGTTAGCATTTATGTAAAAAAAAAATTTGCGTCTGGCGCTTACAAAACTTGCCAGATAAACAAATCCCAAAGTGATCATAAGAACGTATCTCGTCAGCGACTGCAGCAACGCAACCCCGTCGTTAAGGGCGGCATTCATTGGGCGCTGTGCATCGTCGGCGGGTGGGCGCAGTTACGCCATTGTTAGCAGTGGCTATAAGGGTTGACAAGAGTCGGTAGGTCCGGCAAGGGTAGTTAGACATCGGGGTGACCTTTCGGAGAGTGTGGCTCCCACATGTACATGTATACTGCCATCGTGTCAGATGTTTGCGCCTTAATTTAAGATCACTGCATGGAGACACCGACGGGGGGGGGGGGCAATAACAAAGGGTGGAGTTGGTTGGTGCATGAGGAGGGGGGTGGAGGTGGTGGTTATCTATAGGGAGGTTGTGGGGTCGTAACAATTCTATTGGCTGTCATGGTCGGCAGACGCATGCGTGGTGGGGCACTGAGACCTGACTCTTAGGACCAGCGTGTCCCTTTAAGATGGCGACCGAGAGCAAGTTATCAAAGAAAAAAAAAAGAGCAAGTGCTCCAGTGGTCTTTATAAGGCTCGGGGTGTCAGTTGGAATTGGACAGCTCTCCCAGGGGAGACAGATCGACGGGGCGCTGGCGGGGTGGCGGTGGGGAATGGGTGTTAGGGGTGGTGGGTATGTGGTAGCGAAGTGGATGGAGGGAGAAAGATGTGGGGAGGGCGGGTGCAATACCGGGCGACTCTTCTGCCCCCCGCCTACCTCCCCCCCCCCCACATCCGTTAGTAAGAACCTAGCAACCCACACCCAGTTTACCTACAATATTTACTCGCAGCATCCCTACCCCCACCCAAACCTGCCCCACCCGCAGGCACCCGCATGCACCCCACTCTCCCCGACACCCTCTCACGACACTAATGTGATTAACCGCTATTTAATGCCTCTAATGTTCCAAGAAGGCGGTCCCCGAAAGACAAGGCTCAAGAAAGGGTGGAGGAGAATACGTCGGTGGAGCGCGTGGGTGTGATACATCTCTCCCCCTTGTTGAGCTGCTGTCAGTGTCCCTGTAACGAGGTCTGGCACGGTCGCAATATACTTATGTAATACCCCGAGTCGCGGGCAGAGCGATGTGCCAATGGCCAGCCCATGTCTATAGCCAGCCCATGTCTATGGCCAGCCCATGTCTATGGCCAGCCCATGTCTATGGCCAGCCTATGTCTATGGCCAGCCTATGGCCAGCCCATGTCTATGGCCAGCCCATGCCTATGGCCAGCCCATGTCTATGGCCAGCCCATGTCTATGGCCAGCCTATGGCCATGTCTATGGCCAGCCCATGTCTATGGCCAGCCAGCCCATGTCTATGGCAAGCCTATGGCCATGTCTATGGCCAGCCCATGTCTATGGCCAGCCAGCCCATGTCTATGGCCAGCCCATGTCTATGGCCAGTCTATGGCCAGCCCATGTCGATGGCCAGCCCATGTCGATGGCCAACCTATGTCTATGGCCAGCCCATGTCTATGGCCAGCTCATGTCCATGGCCAGCCCAGGTCTATGGCCAGCCCTATGGCCAGCTTATGCCCATGTTAGCCATGTCTATGTCTCCGCCTGTCGTCCTGGGGATTGGTTTACACCGTCCTCGTGACGTAACAGCTCTCGGGACAGAAATGTATTCAGATTCTCAAGGAACGAACCCCTGGTGAGTTACCGCGCGGCAACGAGGCTAACAGTGTCTGCGCGCTACGAAACTCGTCACCGCAAGATTTCTTTTCATGAGTCCCGATTGGTTGCCCGACGATATGTGTTTTCTATTGCGTTCTTTGCTAGCTTCAAGTAGGCTATGGAATGACAAGCATGAGGCTCGCTAATTACCCCCAGGATACGGCGCCTATAGAATGTGCCATCGACGTGAGCCGTGCACAGACCTACGCCATTGACCGGGGCATGCGTGATCAGTCGGGAGGCGATACGGCACGACCCCCCCCCGCCCCTCACCCTCTCCCCCTTACTGGTGACACCAGCTTCCTCCTGGCCGTCACAGGTAGCTCATCTCTCCCCGTCCTCCGTAAGCCGATCTCTCGGGGATTCACCCTATTTGTCATCTCTGCCGCTGTTCGCCTGTCACGTGCTGTCTCAAGCTGACCTCCCACCCCTCCCCTCTCCATTTCCCTCCGCCATGCTATATCTGTATCCTCATCATTCCCTCCACCCTCTCCACTACCCTTCCCTTGCCTTCCCTCCACTCTTACCTGCCTGCTTATTCACCATTCTCTCCACCCCTACCACCCTCCTCCCCACCCCTACTACCCTCCTCCCCACCCCTACCACCCTCCTCCCCACCCCTACCACCCTCCTCCCCACCCCTACCACCCTCCTTCCCACCCCTACCACCCTCATCCCCATTCTGGTCTCTTTTAATCATGAGAAGAATATTTCGTCGATGCCTGTACCCCACCTCGCTAATCATTTCCCTTTCCCTATTTGATTATCTGCCCTCCACACTACGCCTTCCCCCCTCCACCCTCTCACCCCCCCCCCTCCCCCCACTCACCCGCAGCAGAAAGCACTAGCCCAACGCACCCTCGTCAAGATATCCCTTATTTGTCGGCAAGTTGACTTCGCCCCGATTATCTCCACACCCCCTTCCCCCGCCCTCCCTTCATCCTCCCTCTGACATTTCACTTTGTTTGTTAGATGTCTTGACGGCCACCACCATCACTGGCCTCATTCCCATCCCCATCCGAAAAACAATATCGCTTTACCGACCTCCCCCCCCCCCACACAACGACCTGCACACGCCACCCCCTCCACCTCGCTTCCCCCCCCCCCTCCCCCCTCCTTCCCCCAGCAGTGTGTCCCGTTCCATCACCGATCTGTCGGGCAATTAGGATCGTTACGCGGGGTGGCCCAGGAGACTACACCCAACGTGACGCGCCTCACCATTACGACCACTCAGGAGTGGGTCGCTTGGGCTGGGGGGGGGGGGGTGACGAGGGGGCGGGGCGGTGGGGAGGGTGGGTGACGAGGCTGCGGGGCGGTGGGGAGGGTGGGTGACGAGGGGGCGGGGCGGTGAGGAGAGGGAAGGGCGCGAGGGGGCATGGCGTTAGTTTTCGCCTTCAACGAGAGTTCAGCGAGAGACCGCGAGGTCTGGCCCTTCTCACCTTGCCGCCTTGTGACATAATGGCGTCTGGTTGCCCATGCAAAAAGCCCTTCCCATCCAACCTGAACCGCTCCGATAGGAAAATTATGGCGCAACGCATTATGACTTTGGATTAAGGATTATGCAAAGGCTCTCGTTGAGGCATCCCCCTGCTTTAACTCCCTGCGTTTATCTTTTGTGGCCCCCGTGGCAACTGCTTCCGGGCTTACAATGGTGTCCTGAATGATGTCCAACTTGGAATAGGAACGACAAGGGGGGGGGGGGGGCGTGGTGGTGATGAGGGTGAGCGGGGCAAGCAAGAGAGAGGAGGGCGGTGAAGGGGGGGATGGGTATCGTGAATAGGAGTGGTGGGGGGGGGGAGGGGGCTTTGGGCGCCTCATGGTCTTATTACCGTGGGAGCGAATTGGATTAGGGGCGGAATGAGACGATTCCCATGCTTTTTGTTCGGTGAGGTTTTCTCGGCTTAATTACCCTCTCGTTGTTTGGGGTGGGTTGGCAGGTGTAATGTCATTTCATGGTCTACGAAACCGCGTCCCGACGACGTTACTTTGGGACATACACCGTGCCTCCCGGAAGGACAATTAGGCTCTATTGGTACCAAATAAATATGGTTTACCCTGGTCACCAGGAAAATATATACACAGTGTACATAACTTCCCCGTGGCCAAAAAAAAAGAACAAAAAATAACATGACACAGCAAGGAAAGAAAAAAACAGTTTGTCGTCAGTACAATACAATACTTGCTGCCATTACAATCCGATACATCAGTACATGTTTCTTTCTATCGGAACATCGTAATCACTTCTCATTTGGAACAGAGATGAAACTAATGGACAATTTATTTGCTCAAACTGAACAGCACCAACGAGATTCTAATAAACTTATCCACTCTGGCAACACTAGCCACTCTCCATGTCGATATTGGATTTTTTTTCATTCGGATATGGCTATTAAAAATACTTTACTGTTTGTGATCAGACGCATAAATCACGGCATTAAGGCCCAAACAAGTCCGATAGAAAGAGTTAATTTGTGATTCTTCATGTGATGGCGTCATGTGGGTTATTTCTTCAATACCAGTCTGGAATGCTTCCCATCAATAACATTTCTCTTTATTACATTATACATGATTACAAGTCCAACATATCCCTCTTTTTTTAGAAATAGGACCCTCTATCAATCTATTTAATGTTTAACAAAACTGTGAGGTGGATTGGCGAACTTGTTATAAATCTGCATTTTGTTATGAAAAAAAAATTATATTTCTAAAAGAGGAGTGATTCCATCATGGATAATGTCATAGACTGTAGAACTCGCTCAGGCAGCGGTATCATACGACGGTGGTAACCTTATCATTGGCCACCATGTTGCCATGGCGTTCGTGAAAGAATACAAAGGGTGTACATTTATCGCATTGATGGAACCATTGGATCTGCTCGGGTCATTTGGTCTATTCTCTCACACAAAAGCCATGCTACAACCTATCATTATCATCCAGGGGTTTGACACCCCTGGACACGTGACATGAAATACTGAACACGACGATAAAAATGTAGGACCAAGTATTTATCGTTGAGCATAAAGCCGCCGTTGTGGGTGAAAAGGGCAGTTTTGCGAGTCTACATAATAAAATAGCGAGCAGAATATTTGGTTTGTTAACACGTCATAAGAATAGTGGATCAACTGCCAATTGTGTTGCCAAGGCGACGGAGCTGAGAATGGGGTGCGCGGTGAGTGGGTGGATCACTTTTAGTTGCCGCCACACGTGATTGTTCATCACAGTGAACCCGCGGGGATCGTTTGTGTTGTTAACCTGTCCATACACAGTGGTGTGGGCAACACAAACACGAGTACGGAAACCTGCCGGGCGCGCGTTACTAATGTTAGAGTTAGACGGCCAGAATGGCCGCGGGGCACTGGCGTGTACATACAAGGTGGTGTCCGTGGAGGCCGTCCGGGACAGTGACATCGCCATCCGGGGTCTACACAGTCACAGCGAGTCTCAGCGAGACGTGTACATACAAGGTGGTGTCAGTGGAGGTCGGGGCCGTCCGGGACAGTGACATCGCCATCCGAGGTCTACACAGTCACAGCGAGTCTCAGCGAGACGTGTACATACAAGGTGGTGTCCGTGGAGGCCGTCCGGGACAGTGACATCGCCATCCGGGGTCTACACAGTCACAGCGAGTCTCAGCGAGACGTGTACATACAAGGTGGTGTCCGTGGAGGCCGTCCGGGACAGTGACATCGCCATCCGGGGTCTACACAGTCACAGCGAGTCTCAGCGAGACGTGTACATACAAGGTGGTGTCAGTGGAGGCCGTCCGGGACAGTGACATCGCCATCCGGGGTCTACACAGTCACAGCGAGTCTCAGCGAGACGTGTACATACACGGTGGTGTCCGTGGAGGCCGTCCGGGACAGTGACATCGCCATCCGAGGTCTACACAGTCACAGCGAGTCTCAGCGAGACGTGTACATACAAGGTGGTGTCCGTGGAGGCCGTCCGGGACAGTGACATCGCCATCCGGGGTCTACACAGTCACAGCGAGTCTCAGCGAGACGTGTACATACAAGGTGGTGTCAGTGGAGGCCGTCCGGGACAGTGACATCGCCATCCGGGGTCTACACAGTCACAGCGAGTCTCAGCGAGACGTGTACATACAAGGTGGTGTCCGTGGAGGCCGTCCGGGACAGTGACATCGCCATCCGGGGTCTACACAGTCACAGCGAGTCTCAGCGAGACGTGTACATACAAGGTGGTGTCCGTGGAGGCCGTCCGGGACAGTGACATCGCCATCCGAGGTCTACACAGTCACAGCGAGTCTCAGCGAGGAATAGCAAGTCCTAGCAAGTCCTAGCAAGGCATATTGAGTTATAGCAAGGCATATCAAGTTACAGCAAGGCTTAGTAAGTCAAAGCAAGTCACAGCAAGCCCTAGCTAGTCATAGAAAGTCATAGCTAGTCACATCAAGGTTTGGTGTGCAAATGTCACGTTAGTTTTCCTTCTTTAGGTCGCCATTTCGACGCATGATTTAAGAGAACAAACAGATATTAATTACACGAGCGCGTATATAAAGTACTACCGACGAGATGTTTAAATATCATACGTTGTTTTCACTGGTTGTGTCTCCATTTCGGCATATTTATTTAATAGAACAAATACATATCAATTATGGGCAAGGGAGATCAAGTTTTGTCTCCCGGTGAACTGTAAATGCAGTATTGTGAGTAAAGAAATCATTGACACATTTAAATGAGACGTGAATAAAGTTCAAATGTATAGCGATAAGCGTGTCTAATGTATTGAAATGCTTCATAACCCCGTTCTGTATAAGAACAGACACGCGGACTGTCACTATGGTTTCAACCTGTGCAGCCCTCTCCCAGACCCCCGCTTCCAGGTGACGTAGTATGGCGCTTAGCGTCAATGGCTCTTCTACGGAACCAACCAGCCATCAATATGCAGTATCCGCCATTACCATTTTAACGATATTAGTTTTATTTCAGTTCAATTTGGTAATGGAAATCCAATTTCAGATATGCAAATTCAGTGGAAAACGTGAGCTTGGATCGAATCACCTCCTGGTGTGGATCAAGGCTTACAGCACACGGCGTTCAGTAACTTGGAATTAAAGTGCAGTGTGAATGCTAAAAGTTATGTAAATTAACGCCGTTTTAGTGCCTTACTGGGGCAGCTGAGGTGTGACTCACCGCTAGAACCCCACATATCCACTCCCGCCCCTTCCCTCTCCCACCACCGACATCACCTATCTCCTCATATAACTCGACATTAATTGATTGCATTCTGGGACTGTGACGTCAGCCTAGACCGACAATGTGTGTATCATTCGATTCTTTTTACAAAATCGAAACAAGAACCTTATCAATACAGGTTCTTATCCCGAAGAGTTCGGCGATCAAGATGGTGATTAATAGCCTGACACGTTAAAACTGTCCCCTAACGAAAAACGACACCCTTCGTCGGGGCTTGAGACTGTTTCCTTTTACAGAAACACGTGTTCCATCACACCCAGCGTTTTGTCGGGCGTCACCAGGGGGCGGGAGAAGTCTGCTGGCGGGGAGCCAGCCTAGACACGTGCTAGGTCGAGGTCTCCCCTCGAAAGCGGGGAGCCAGCCTAGACACGTGCGCTGTCGAGGTCTCCCCTCGAAGGCTGGGAGCCAGCCTAGACACGTGCGCTGTCGAGGTCTCCCCTGGAAGGCGGGGAGCCAGCCTAAACACGTGCTAGGTCGAAGTCTCCCCTCGAAGGCGGGGAGCCAGCCTAAACACGTGCTAGGTCGAAGTCTCCCCTCGAAGGCGGGGAGCCAGCCTAAACACGTGCTAGGTCGAAGTCTCCCCTCGAAGGCGGGGAGCCAGCCTAAACACGTGCTAGGTCGAAGTCTCCCCTGGAAGGCGGGGAGCCAGCCTAAACACGTGCTAGGTCGAGGTCTCCTCTCGAAAGCGGGGAGCCAGCCTAAACACGTGCTAGGTCGAAGTCTCCCCTCGAAGGCGGGGAGCCAGCCTAACCCCGTGATCGGTCGAAACTATTCGAGGAAACCATTTGGCGATGCATCACAGTGTGTCATAGATTACTGGGAAAGTGTGTGTCCGTGAGAGATCAGGTGGCACATTGTGCGTGTCCAATTATTGTTAAACTGCCTTACTGGTCCTGTCTCTGCGAAATAATGAAAAACAACTTAAAAAACTTAAATAATGTGTCTACCGAGTCGGTATCATGCTGTTATTTAAAACTCTATTTAATTAATTCCTGTTTTTTCTTCGATAGATGGCAGAAAACTTTGTCTTACGTAGTCAAGCAATTCATATGCATGTTCACATCGTGAGATGATATTACTTAGTAGCCATTGCTACTTGATGGATTCGTATACATTTAGTTATGTGCGTTAATCAGCAGTGCACATCTAGTATTACAATATAATCATGTTTGGTTTTCTCTTAATAGGATTTTGTTGTTGGGGGTTCTAAGTATATAAATTGGTTTGTCAACTACTGTCATGTTGATATGCTGATATCAGCTTAGATCTGCAAATCGCACGTGAAACATTACATGCATTCAAAACCGACATCATGCCGAAGCTGATAAACCTTACCTTACCAGTGATAGGACCTCAAACATATCCCTTAATCCACATCAACCATGATACCAGACGACCCCCTACTTTGGTCGTAAGTAAAGAAAGCATGGTGCCGTCATGAGTCAAGGGAGCTAGGACCCGGAAGCGCCATGGGAAGGGTACAACACGACTGAGGAGCGTAATAACGGCACGGTACTGTCACAGCCTAAGGCGTACTGCGGTAAATAGCTGAACTCCTGTTACAACAGTGCAAGGCTCGCTTCTCGTCAACTGCTTCTTTTAGGTTTGCCTCATTTGACTTGGCTGTCAATCTAGTGTATGAAGTCGCCGGAGCGTGGCTCAGGTCTTTACTCGGACAAGTACACACACAGACACAGTGTTGGGGTTACACGTTACACCCAAGGTTTATGGATGGCTTTCATCCTTTTATTGTGGTTAATCATGAAGAATAATGTACGACTACTCTGTTACCAATGTTAAAAGTAAGTGGGCATACATATCTGCTTATCGCTAGTATGCAAGTCATACCTGTTTTGAAGGTTTTTTTTCTCGTTTTCCTTAATTAACGACATTATGCGTCTTGAATTGTGACCAGATCGGCCACTCATAGATGTTTTACAAAACCGTATAGAAAAATTATTGTCGCTCAGAAAATGGAGGCCAAAGCGGCATGTTTCTTAAAATAGGTAACATTCCTTTGTCCTGATAAGTTACTTGACCGACAGGAGAATCCAGGTCAGTGAAGTAGTGGATATAGATTTGTATTTCACGTTGATATCATCATGTTTTAACTGAACTTTTAAATGAATTTTGTCTGCCCAAACTATAATTACTTTATCTCCTATACAAAACTACAGCTGCGTATAAACTACATGTCATTTTACGAAGAATTAGTCGGCCAATATATGCTGCAAAGAAACATCCGGGGCCTAAAGCTGGCCTGATTAGATTTCTGGGAAGCGCATCTGGGAGGTTGTTCAATATCCGATTATCTGTATCGTGAAAACATGAGTGAACCCACTCTCTGCCTTCGACTCACCCCGCTAGGGCTCCATTATATCTCTGTTGCCGCCTACTTCCTCAATACATTTTCACACTCGCTCGCCTGGGCGACGCTGAGCAAATTGATAGGCAAATGCGCCGCGTGTTTCTACAAATTAGTGCCGGGGACCCAGCCTAACCTAATAACATACGGTATCAGATGATGGAAAGAAGAAAGAGTTCAGTCACAATTGTAGCTTTTTTCAAAGGATACGACATGTGTTTTGCTGTATTAAATACACAGAGCTCGTTATTTTTATGTTTTATTCTTGAAAATTATCATGTTGCAAGAAATTACAGCTGATTTGATCTTTTTTGAAGAATCTTGAAATTTCCCCCCGGCCGACAGCAGCGGTAAAAGCGGAGCTTGCGTAGCGCCACCGTGCGGAGAGTTTGGCGTGGACCATAAAGATACAACCTTACTTTTGTTGACGCCGCAGCTAGCGCAATCGATGGCATGTTTCAAGCGGCGCAGCATCCACACCCTGCTTCCAGTGTTCTCAGTATCCACACCCTGCTTCCAGTGTTCTCTGTATCCACACCCTGCTTCCAGTGTTCTCTGTATCCACACCCTGCTTCCAGTGTTCTCTGTATCCACACCCTACTTCCAGTGTTCTCTGTATCCACACCCTGCTTCCAGTGTTCTCTGTATCCACACCCTGCTTCCAGCGTTCTCTGTATCCACACCCTGCTTCCAGTGTTCTCTGTATCCACACCCTGCTTCCAATGTTCTCTGTATCCACACCCTGCTTCCAGTGTTCTCTGTATCTACACCCTGCTTCCAGTGTTCTCTGTATCCACACCCTGCTTCCAGTGTTCTCTGTATCCACACCCTGCTTCCAGTGTTCTCTGTATCCACACCCTGCTTCCATTGCCCCTCAAGACTTCTGCCATGTCTGTACCGTAATTTCGCGAATGTAAGTAATGTGGGTGCGTATTGTTGTCTGCGGAGTAATCCACGTGCTTGCTTACACACGATGTTGTACTGATTATATAAATAGGTGCATTTGTGCATGGATGTTCACATACATTGTAGACGATACCTTACAGTTCCAGACACAACTATCAAAGGTATAGAAGCCACTGGAATTCACGCCATGCATGTCAACGATTGTGACAGACTGTAATGACGGTCTACAGGTGGCGAGTGTGGACACTAACCGACAGTAAACCACGATGGTTTACCAAAACCGGTCGAAAAACAAGCAGTGAAAGCCCAAGGTCAGGTTTTGTTCCCATCATGCACCGTGCATCCTGTCGCACAAGCGCTAGGGTGGCTAATTGGTGTCCTCCCTTGAACACAACCCTAGATCCGCCGAGGAGAATGCATTCGTTATGTATTAGATAAGGAATGAGTTGTAGGTCCTTATTGGGATCGAAGAACTTCGAGGCGTAGCCGAGAAGTTGTGAGATCCCAATAATGACCTACAACTCATTCCTTATCTGGCTTAATGCCTACTTCTATTGTTTCCTCCGAGGAGGCGGCGATGGCATGGCGTATGTGAGCAGGAGGTCATTATTGTACCAAAGCGGGTCATTATAGTTCCGTCACAATAATGACCCGCTTTGGTACAAAATGACCTCCTGCTCACGGTCCGCAGGTCCTTACCGGCAAAACACGACTCCGAGGAAACAATAGAAGTATGCATTAATGTGTGTTACTCTCACACTGTGTTCTCGACTACCGTTTATTTACGGCTCACAATTATGTTATCTACTTAGGAGACCAGACCGAATACACACGGGAACTGGGGTACCGACTCTCCCCCATCTCTCTGAGATGAGACCTGGCTCCTTTCAGGGTAGATCTACTTCTGTTAATTACTACTCCCCTTACCAATACACGGTGCCTACCGCCTGACCCACCTGAACACACCCTCGTGCATGTAAGGTGGCCGCTGCCTGTCACCGTCATAAGTACGTACAGCAAGGCAGTGCTGATACCCCCCCACCCACACCCACACCCACCCACTTCCCTGTTGGAGGAACTGCCCCGTCATGTCTTCCATTTATGACTCTGAGACGTTAATAAGACATTACTCTCACCCATCTTCACGTCCCTCTCGACTTCCCTCCATGCTTCCCGTCACCCCTCACCCCCCCCCCCGCCCCCTAACCCCCGCGCCAGCCACCTGGCCGGTTCCACTGTTCCGCACCTGTTACTCGGACCGCCCTCCTCCCTCACGGGCTGGTGCCCCCCGCTTTATGGAAATAGGTCCAGTGCTTCTATGTTAGCCGACCCCTGTTTGTGTTCCTCACACCAGGTCTTTTTCATATTTATATTCACTGACACCCTCCGCAGCTTTTACCTACTTTACTCGTGCTCGGCCGGATGGCACAGCCAAATCAAATAACTAATGTTGCGCTGGTTTTCCACGCCCCCCCCCCCACCCCCACACAGACATACACACCACCACCCCCACCCCACCAGCCGCCATAACACCGTCCATAAGCCACACATAGAATGTGTATTGGTCAGAAGGAGGCCCGCTTCACCAACTTCACCTTCTTTCATCATTGCCGAGTGACATAGCTGCCGATAGACATGACTGAGGGGTGCGGCGGTGGGGGGGGGGGGAGTGCGGGTCGGTGGGTCAATTATTTATGACGCTCCAAATGGGATGTGCAGGGAAGGGACGGAGGCAACGAGGGTCAAGACGAAGTCAAGGCATGTAAGGACCCTCGTCACATGGCAAAAAGGAAATGTATTTAAGCACTTATTCAGTTAAATTACCCATCACCCCACCCACTGCTTAGTCAGTTAAGTAAACAGCGTTAACTGGTTTTAGGATAATTGCGCTGAGCCGATTCATTCCTACACCCAAGGCCGGTGACGACAGCTAAGTTGCCATTAGCATTATGGTTGGGTGGGTGTTTTGGTGTTTTGGGCCAGCTGTGCGCACCGTGTTGTTCTTCACAGCCTCAGCCGTGACTTATGACACGTAAGAAACACGAGAAAATAGCAGCTACGATCGTTCCATATCCTCCAAACAATCACATGTATTTATGCTTCGTCGTTTTCGTGTTCATCAAATATAGCAAAAATCGTTGTCAGGTATACCCTTTAATTAAGCAGCAATTTGACGTAGGGAATTACAGCTAATGATGGGTTCCACGTTGGCAACTTAGCTGGAGGGCTAAAACAATTGAATCACTCGTTCGCTGGAGAGCTCTTCCCGCCCCGCAAGTCTCGCAGGCACAGATTGAGGCTGCCGAGTGTCGCCGGAAACGAGACGTTCGTTTGGACCTTCCGGAAGCGCGGCGGGAGTGGCCTGGGCAGCTGGGTGTTGGGAATTAAGCGTCGCGTTCATTAACGAGTTCCGTGGATTGGGTGGAGACAGTGATTGCCTCACTCGCACAGCATGATCAAGAGTAAATGGGCATTAGCGCGGCTAGCCACTGTCCCATTAAGATATTTAGCAGCCTAGTCCTTCACAAAATGAATGGCGGTGTGGATTATCGGCAATATTATTCTCCTCGTGTTGTTATGGTTTGGATTTTGCGCTCCCGTTGTGAACAAATAGATTCGCGCCATTTAATGTCAAAGAGTATATTTTTTAAATGAGTTCGCAGCCGTTTTCAGTCATTCAACTGGGCGTTTTCGGTGTGTAAATTGTGTTGTTTATTATTAGCACATGTTCTGGTAATTCTGATAATGAAAACTGCACACATTTCATATTTTGTAGATAAACATGTTTATATATAATGGTATCGTTAATATTCATACGAGACATAATATGTGAGCCGAGTTATGTGCATGAAAAACTTACGTAATACGCGAGCCGATGTCTAGACACAAAGGGTTCGCATAATATATGACCAGAGCCACATTCAGCATGGTTACCCACACATAGTACAAGTGTAGACTGAGGGTGTTGCACAGAACGTCGGCAGGCACACTGCCAACTCGGTGACAGAGCGCGGCGTCGACCGCTGCCCTCTAACGCGTTTAGAGGTCACCGCGGTTTCGCCGAGCATCTCAATCTACCAGTCCTTTAGTCCTTTGTTCTTGCCCCCCCCCCCCAACCTCCTCACCCCCCCCACCCCGCCACACCTCCAGCCTCCCCCCCCCCCGGCATCTCTAGCAGGCTGATGCTATGACGCATGATCGCTTTCCTTTGATATCGCCGTGACATGAACTGGAATTAAAGCGCAAACCGTTGAAACAAACGATGGCCAAAATTGAGAAGAACCGCAAGAAAAGTCCCGTCATGACGTCATAATTCCCGTCATGACATCAGAAGTCCCGTCATGAAGTCTTAAGTCGCGGGCGGCATTGTTTACACAAACGCACGCAGCGTAGGAATATTTGAATTGAAGATGTTCGTTTGATGATGCTATTGATACTACGGCTTTTGCCGAAGAACCCTCGGTTCACGACCAATTACCCGTCACTATGTGCCTTGTCAGGGCTAATTGCCTCAAAAATCAAAGCCCGTCGCGAATTGATCTAATGGAAAAACGCTTAGTTTAGTTCGATACCTCGCGGCTTTCAGCCACGGCTTGCTGCTCAACGGGTAACATCAAATACATCCGCCAGAAAAATGATCAAAATGACACCTGTAGACTAACGACTGACCATAGCTTCCAGAAAACCAACGAGCGCGGATCGGTGAAAAAATGTCATGAAGGTGGCGCAAGTGGTCGGGACGTCTAAACTCGGACACAATTTCATATAAAATTAACGAGACAATGTTGGTTCTTAATAACGTCAGATTGGCCCATTTGGGTTGTTGGGGAATACCGTAGTCTCCCGCATGATGGGGCGCCGACC
This sequence comes from Arenicola marina, assembly GCA_964019135.1. Taxonomy (NCBI): domain Eukaryota; kingdom Metazoa; phylum Annelida; class Polychaeta; family Arenicolidae; genus Arenicola; species Arenicola marina. The sequence goes on along the minus strand of OZ025248.1, from coordinate 3,540,847 downwards.
CCGAAGTGTAATGTGACGCCAAGAGGTCCTAGTTTACGGTAAAGCATGGTGTAGAATGGCGCAGTCAACCCCGACACAGTCCCAGTCTCCCCCCTTCTTATCCAGCATAATTATACACTTCTCCCGTGGGTCGTGGGGTTGAATCCTGACGGAAGCGTCATTGCTTATATCATCGATACTGAATGTAAACAGAGTAGGAAGACTTGACTTGAAGATGTTCGTTTGATGAAATTGAAAAAGTTACTTACAACTGAAAAACAACTATTTATTTATGTACAGCCTTCACTTACCGTAGCAGTTGTGACGTTATGTGGTGGGTCTCCGCGCTTGGCGCACACATGTAGAATATCCAGAGGTATGTGTGCCAAGGTGTCAATTCGGGAATGGGGGAGAAAGTAATTTAGTGAGTAGTCCGCTCGATGGCTGGTACGCACCACGTTAGTCGGCGAAATGGGGAATCTAATAACGATTCAAAGAGGCAGGTACTTGAACTTGGGAAAAGTGAACACGCCAGCGATAAAAAACATGACCGCATATGATGCGGTTACAGCGCTGGGGACGGCCGCAAGTTCATGAGAACCCTGGCCGTGATGTCATTGCCTGCAGTTAGTTAACACGCTGGGCGAGGCGTCGTCGTCGCCGAGGAGGGAGAGACAGAGAGCCGGAGAGCCAGCTGTAAATTGGCTGTCATCCAGCCGCCAAATTCAATAGGCTTGTGCTTCATCCCTCGCCGGCTGGCAGGGTTTTATTGCATCGAGTGAGTCTGCTCTGGTCTTCTCTCCTTTCTCGAATCTGGGGCCGGGCTTGGCTGGGCGGGCTGGGCTGGGCCAGACGGCGGACTCTCACTGGTCGCTGACGCCGAGGGGCTGACTGACTATTTACCGGTCTGTCTGTGCGTTACCGAAAGTCGACCAACGGGCGGGCGGGCAGCGGGCGGTCTGGGCGCTAGGTGGCGCAGTCGGCGGGTGGCGACGAAAGGTAGCGGGTAGCAGCGGTAGGGCTGCAGCAGCCAGTCCTATCTCGCTGAGAGGAAGCCGAGCGGGGAAGTTAAGGCGGGGCAGGTATCCGGTCGGGGGTCTCCGGAGGTCTCCGCCGTCGGCTAGCTGTGGGCTATCGGCAGAGGTGTCTACCTGGTTATATACACTGACGTAGCGTTGAGCTAGCGGCAGAGGTGTCTACCTGGTTATATACACTGACGTAGCGGTGGGCTAGCGGGAGGGGTGTCTACCTGGTTATATACACTGACGTAGCGGTGGGCTAGCGGGAGGGGTGTCTACCTGGTTATATACACTGACGTAGCGGTGGGCTAGCGGGAAGGGTGTCTACCTGGTTATATACTCTGGCGTAGCGGTGGGCTAGCGGGACGGGTGTCTACCTGGTTATATACACTGACATAGCGGTGGGCTAGCGGGAGGGGTGTCTACCTGGCTATATACACTGACGTAGCGGTGGGCTAGCGGTACGGGTGTCTACCTGGTTATATACACTGACGTAGCGGTGGGCTAGCGGGAGGGGTGTCTACCTGGTTATATACACTAACATAGCGGTGGGCTAGCGGGACGGGCGTCTACCTGGTTATATACACTGACGTAGCGGTGGACTAGCGGTACGGGTGTCTACCTGGTTATATACACTGACGTAGCGGTGGGCTAGCGGGAGGGGTGTCTACCTGGTTATATACACTAACATAGCGGTGGGCTAGCGGGACGGGCGTCTACCTGGTTATATACACTGACGTAGCGGTGGACTAGCGGTACGGGTGTCTACCTGGTTATATACTCTGGCGTAGCGGTGGGCTAGCGGGAGGGGTGTCTACCTGGTTATATACACTGATGTAGCGGTGGACTAGCGGGAGGGGTGTCTACCTGGTTATATACACTGACGTAGCGTTGAGCTAGCGGCAGATGTGTCTACCTGGTTATATACACTGACGTAGCGGTGGGCTAGCGGGAGGGGTGTCTACCTGGTTATATACACAGACGTAGCGGTGGGCTAGCGGGAGGGGTGTCTACCTGGTTATATACACTGACGTAGCGGTGGGCTAGCGGGAGGGGTGTCTACCTGGTTATATACTCTGGCGTAGCGGTGGGCTAGCGGGACGGGTGTCTACCTGGTTATATACACTGACATAGCGGTGGGCTAGCGGGAGGGGTGTCTACCTGGTTATATACACTGGCGTAGCGGTGGGCTAGCGGGAGGGGTGTCTACCTGGCTATATACACTGACGTAGCGGTACACTAGCGGGACGGGGGTCTACCTGGTTCTATACACTGACGTAGCGCTGGACTAGCGGCACGGGTGTCTACCTGGTTATATACTCTGGCGTAGCGGTGGGCTAGCGGGAGGGGTGTCTACCTGGTTATATACACTGATGTAGCGGTGGACTAGCGGGAGGGGTGTCTACCTGGTTATATGCACAAACGGAGCGATGGGCTAGCGGGAGGGGTGTCTACCTGGTTATATACTCTGGCCTAGAGGTGGGCTAGCGGGAGGGGGGTCTACCTGGTTATATACACTGAAGTAGCGGTGGACTAACGGAGGGGGTGTCTACCTGGTTATATACACTGACGTAGCGGTGGGCTAGCGGGAGGGGTGTCTACCTGGTTATATACACTGGCGTAGCGGTGGGCTAGCGGGAGGGGTGTCTACCTGGTTATATACACTGACGTAGCGGTAGACTAGCGGGAGGGGTGTCTACCTGGTTATATACACTGACGTAGCGGTAGACTAGCGGGACGGGTGTTTACCTGGTTAAATACACGGACGGAGCGGTGGGCTAGCGGGAGGGGTGTCTCCTTGGCTATATACACAGATGGAGCGGTGGGCTAGCGGGAGGGGTGTCTACCTGGTTATATACACAGACGTAGCAGTGGGATAGCGGGAGGGGTGTCTACCTGGTTATATACACTGACGTAGCGGTGAGCTAGCGGACGGGGTGTCTACCTGGTTATATACACTGGCGTAGCGGTGGGCTAGCGGAAGGGGTGTCTACCTGGTTATATACACTGACATAGCGGTGGGCTAGCGGGAGGGGTGTCTACCTGGTTATATACACTGACGTAGCGGTGGACTAGCGGCACGGGTGTCTACCTGGTTATATACTCTGGCGTAGCGGTGGGCTAGCGGGACGGGAGTCTACCTGGTTATATACACTGACGTAGCGGTAGACTAGCGGTACGGGTGTCTACCTGGTTATATACACAGACGGAGCGGTAGGGTAGCGGGAGGGGTGTCTACCTGGTTATATACACAGACGGAGCGGTGGGCTAGCGGGAGGGGTGTCTACCTGGTTATATACACTGACGTAGCGGTAGACTAGCGGGAGGGGTGTCTACCTGGTTATATACACTGGCGTAGCGGTGGGCTAGCGGGAGGGGTGTCTACCTGGTTATATACTCTGGCGTAGCGGTGGGCTAGCGGGACGGGTGTCTACCTGGTTATATACATTGACGTAGCGGTGGGCTAGCGGGAGGGTTGTCTACCTGGTTATATACACTGATGGAGCGGTAGACTAGCGGGACGGGTGTCTACCTGGTTATATACACAGACGGAGCGGTGGGCTAGCGGGACGGGTGTCTACCTGGTTATATACACTGACGTAGCGGTGGGCTAGCGGCAGGGGTGTCTACCTGGTTATATACACTGACGTAGCGGTGGGCTAGCGGGAGGGGTGTCTACCTGGTTATATACACTGATGTAGCGGTAGACTAGCGGGAGGGGTGTCTACCTGGTTATATACACAGACGGAGCGGTGGGCTAGCGGGACGGTTGTCTACCTGGTTATATACACTGACGTAGCGGTGGGCTAGCGGGAGGGGTGTCTACCTGGTTATATACACTGACGTAGCGGTGGGCTAGCGGGAAGGATATCTACCTGGTTATATACACAGACGGAGCGGTGGGCTAGCGGGAGGGGTGTCTACCTGGTTATATACACTGACGGAGCGGTGGGCTAGCGGGACGGGTGTCTACCTGGTTATATACACTGACGTAGCGGTGGGCTAGCGGGAGGGGTGTCTACCTGGTTATATACTCTGGCGTAGCGGTGGGCTAGCGGGACGGGTGTCTACCTGGTTATATACACTGACGTAGCGGTGGGCTAGCGGGAGGGGTGTCTACCTGGTTTTATACACTGACGTAGCGGTGGGCTAGCGGGAGGGGTGTCTACCTGGTTATATACACTGAGGTAGAGGTGAACTAGCGGGAGGGGTGTCTACCTGGTTATATACACTGACGTAGCGGTGGGCTAGCGGGAGGGGTGTCTACCTGGTTTTATACACTGACGTAGCGGTGGGCTAGCGGGAGGGGTGTCTACCTGGTTATATACACTGACGTAGCGGTGGGCTAGCGGGAGGGGTGTCTACCTGGTTTTATACACTGACGTAGCGGTGGGCTAGCGGGAGGGGTGTCTACCTGGTTATATACACTGACGTAGCGGTGGGCTAGCGGGAGGGGTGTCTACCTGGTTATATACACTGACGTAGCGGTGGGCTAGCGGGAGGGGTGTCTACCTGGTTTTATACACTGACGTAGCGGTGGGCTAGCGGGAGGGGTGTCTACCTGGTTATATACACTGAGGTAGAGGTGAACTAGCGGGAGGGGTGTCTACCTGGTTATATACACTGACGTAGCGATGGGCTAGCGGGAGGGGTGTCTACCTGGTTTTATACACTGACGTAGCGGTGGGCTAGCGGGAGGGGTGTCTACCTGGTTATATACACTGACGTGGCGGTGGGCTAGCGGGAGGGGTGTCTACCTGGCTATATACACTGACGTAGCGGTGGGCTAGCGGGAGGGGTGTCTACCTGGTTTTATACACTGACGTAGCGGTGGGCTAGCGGGAGGGGTGTCTACCTGGTTATATACACTGCGGTAGAGGTGAACTAGCGGGAGGGGTGTCTACCTGGTTATATACACTGACGCAGCGGTGAGCTAGCGGGAGGGGTGTCTACCTGGTTTTATACACTGACGTAGCGGTGGGCTAGCGGGAGGGGTGTCTACCTGGTTATATACACTGACGTAGCGGTGGGCTAGCGGGAGGGGTGTCTACCTGGTTATATACACTGACGTAGCGGTGGGCTAGCGGGAGGGGTGTCTACCTGGTTATATACACTGACGTAGCGGTGGGCTAGCGGGAGGGGTGTCTACCTGGTTTTATACACTGACGTAGCGGTGGGCTAGCGGGAGGGGTGTCTACCTGGTTACCCACACTGACGTAGCGGTGGGCTAGCGGGAGGGGTGTCTACCTGGTTATATACACTGACGTAGCGTCGGGCTAGCGGGAGGGGTGTCTACCTGGTTATATACACTGACGTAGCGGTGTGCTGTGCCGTGTATTGCAGACCCATTGAGACCCCTATGGATATAGGCCGTGCCATTTTGGATCCTCGTGATGGGCAAAGGTGATAAGGCCCGTGTCGTGCTATGGGTGGGACACTGGATGCTGCGTGCAGCCCTCTACTGCGGCAAAGTCCCGAGTTTTCTGTATTATGATAAATAGCTTAAATAGCCTATGCCAACACATAATTTTAGAGGCAGGTTTTTTTCCGTCCGCAACCAAGCCGTTGTCAATGGATCGAGAGCACCATCTGGGAATGTCAGGCATTGGATAAGATTCAGCCGCTGACCTTTCGGTCTTTAGTTATTCACTTAATACAACTGGAACCTTGAACCACTGGCATCGAGAACGACGCGCCTTATGCGAATACCACATGATTGATATGTGAATCGTTATCACCCCCCCCCCCATCCCCCTCCCCCACACGCACACTACCCCAAATACAGGTATCGGTCGGCTAAATTGCTTTGCACGAAGTGACCTGTCGACCCGAAATAAATTGCTTTGCACGAAGTGACCTGTTGACCCGAAGCTCGATAATGCAGTGAGAACTCGCTGCCAGGATGGCCAAGGCGGTGGCGCGAATGGAATGCCGAGTAGTTACCATGCATTGCATGGCTAGCAAGGTGATCCGTGCTTACACCGCAGAGCACTTGCCATACCCACTGCCTGGCTACTGGCAAGGTGATCCGTGCATACACCGCAGAGCACTTGCCATACCCACTGCCTGGCTACTGGCAAGGTGATCCGTGCTTACACCGCAGAGCACTTGCCATACCCACTGCCTGGCTACTGGCAAGGTGATCCGTGCTTACACCGCAGAGCACTTGCCATACCCACTGCCTGGCTACTGGCAAGGTGATCCGTGCTTACACTACAGAGCACTTGCCATACCCACTGCCTGGCTACTGGCAAGGTGATCCGTGCATACACTACAGAGCACTTGCCATACCCACTGACTGGCTACTGGCAAGGTGATCCGTGCTTACACCGCAGAGCACTTGCCATACCCACTGCCTGGCTACTGGCAAGGTGATCCGTGCATACACCGCAGAGCACTTGCCATACCCACTGCCTGGCTACTGGCAAGGTGATCCGTGCATACACTACAGAGCACTTGCCATACCCACTGCCTGGCTACTGGCAAGGTGATCCGTGCTTACACTACAGAGCACTTGCCATACCCACTGCCTGGCTACTGGCAAGGTGATCCGTGCTTACACCGCAGAGCACTTGCCATACCCACTGCCTGGCTACTGGCAAGGTGATCCGTGCTTACACTACAGAGCACTTGCCATACCCACTGCCTGGCTACTGGCAAGGTGATCCGTGCATACACCGCAGAGCACTTGCCATACCCACTGCCTGGCTACTGGCAAGGTGATCCGTGCATACACCGCAGAGCACTTGCCATACCCACTGCCTGGCTACTGGCAAGGTGATCCGTGCTTACACCGCAGAGCACTTGCCATACCCACTGCCTGGCTACTGGCAAGGTGATCCGTGCTTACACTACAGAGCACTTGCCATACCCACTGCCTGGCTACTGGCAAGGTGATCCGTGCATACACTACAGAGCACTTGCCATACCCACTGACTGGCTACTGGCAAGGTGATCCGTGCTTACACCGCAGAGCACTTGCCATACCCACTGCCTGGCTACTGGCAAGGTGATCCGTGCATACACTACAGAGCACTTGCCATACCCACTGACTGGCTACTGGCAAGGTGATCCGTGCTTACACCGCAGAGCACTTGCCATACCCACTGCCTGGCTACTGGCAAGGTGATCCGTGCATACACTACAGAGCACTTGCCATACCCACTGACTGGCTACTGGCAAGGTGATCCGTGCTTACACCGCAGAGCACTTGCCATACCCACTGCCTGGCTACTGGCAAGGTGATCCGTGCATACACTACAGAGCACTTGCCATACCCACTGACTGGCTACTGGCAAGGTGATCCGTGCTTACACCGCAGAGCACTTGCCATACCCACTGCCTGGCTACTGGCAAGGTGATCCGTGCATACACCGCAGAGCACTTGCCATACCCACTGCCTGGCTACTGGCAAGGTGATCCGTGCTTACACCGCAGAGCACTTGCCATACCCACTGCCTGGCTACTGGCAAGGTGATCCGTGCTTACACCGCAGAGCACTTGCCATACCCACTGCCTGGCTACTGGCAAGGTGATCCGTGCTTACACTACAGAGCACTTGCCATACCCACTGCCTGGCTACTGGCAAGGTGATCCGTGCATACACTACAGAGCACTTGCCATACCCACTGACTGGCTACTGGCAAGGTGATCCGTGCTTACACCGCAGAGCACTTGCCATACCCACTGCCTGGCTACTGGCAAGGTGATCCGTGCATACACTACAGAGCACTTGCCATACCCACTGACTGGCTACTGGCAAGGTGATCCGTGCTTACACCGCAGAGCACTTGCCATACCCACTGCCTGGCTACTGGCAAGGTGATCCGTGCAAACACCGCAGAGCACTTGCCATACCCACTGCCTGGCTACTGGCAAGGTGATCCGTGCTTACACCGCAGAGCACTTGCCATACCCACTGCCTGGCTACTGGCAAGGTGATCCGTGCATACACCGCAGAGCACTTGCCATACCCACTGCCTGGCTACTGGCAAGGTGATCCGTGCTTACACCGCAGAGCACTTGCCATACCCACTGCCTGGCTACTGGCAAGGTGATCCGTGCTTACACCGCAGAGCACTTGCCATACCCACTGCCTGGCTACTGGCAAGGTGATCCGTGCTTACACCGCAGAGCACTTGCCATACCCACTGCCTGGCTACTGGCAAGGTGATCCGTGCATACACTACAGAGCACTTGCCATACCCACTGCCTGGCTACTGGCAAGGTGATCCGTGCTTACACCGCAGAGCACTTGCCATACCCACTGCCTGGCTACTGGCAAGGTGATCCGTGCATACACCGCAGAGCACTTGCCATACCCACTGCCTGGCTACTGGCAAGGTGATCCGTGCATACACTACAGAGCACTTGCCATACCCACTGCCTGGCTACTGGCAAGGTGATCCGTGCATACACTACAGAGCACTTGCCATACCCACTGCCTGGCTACTGGCAAGGTGATCCGTGCATACACCGCAGAGCACTTGCCATACCCACTGCCTGGCTACTGGCAAGGTGATCCGTGCATACCCCGCAGAGCACTTGCCATACCCACTGCCTGGCTACTGGCAAGGTGATCCGTGCATACACTACAGAGCACTTGCCATACCCACTGCCTGGCTACTGGCAAGGTGATCCGTGCATACACTACAGAGCACTTGCCATACCCACTGCCTGGCTACTGGCAAGGTGATCCGTGCATACACTACAGAGCACTTGCCATACCCACTGCCTGGCTACTGGCAAGGTGATCCGTGCTTACACTACAGAGCACTTGCCATACCCACTGCCTGGCTACTGGCAAGGTGATCCGTGCTTACACCGCAGAGCACTTGCCATACCCACTGCCTGGCTACTGGCAAGGTGATCCGTGCTTACACCGCAGAGCACTTGCCATACCCACTGCCTGGCTACTGGCAAGGTGATCCGTGCTTACACCGCAGAGCACTTGCCATACCCACTGCCTGGCTACTGGCAAGGTGATCCGTGCTTACACCGCAGAGCACTTGCCATACCCACTGCCTGGCTACTGGCAAGGTGATCCGTGCATACACCGCAGAGCACTTGCCATACCCACTGCCTGGCTACTGGCAAGGTGATCCGTGCTTACACCGCAGAGCACTTGCCATACCCACTGACTGGCTACTGGCAAGGTGATCCGTGCATACACCGCAGAGCACTTGCCATACCCACTGCCTGGCTACTGGCAAGGTGATCCGTGCTTACACCGCAGAGCACTTGCCATACCCACTGCCTGGCTACTGGCAAGGTGATCCGTGCTTACACCGCAGAGCACTTGCCATACCCACTGCCTGGCTACTGGCAAGGTGATCCGTGCTTACACCGCAGAGCACTTGCCATACCCACTGCCTGGCTACTGGCAAGGTGATCCGTGCTTACACTGCAGAGCACTTGCCATACCCACTGCCTGGCTACTGGCAAGGTGATCTGTGCATACACTACAGAGCACTTGCCATACCCACTGCCTGGCTACTGGCAAGGTGATCCGTGCATACACCGCAGAGCACTTGCCATACCCACTGCCTGGCTACTGGCAAGGTGATCTGTGCATACACCGCAGAGCACTTGCCATACCCACTGCCTGGCTACTGGCAAGGTGATCCGTGCTTACACTACAGAGCACTTGCCATACCCACTGCCTGGCTACTGGCAAGGTGATCCGTGCTTACACCGCAGAGCACTTGCCATACCCACTGCCTGGCTACTGGCAAGGTGATCCGTGCTTACACCGCAGAGCACTTGCCATACCCACTGCCTGGCTACTGGCAAGGTGATCCGTGCTTACACCGCAGAGCACTTGCCATACCCACTGCCTGGCTACTGGCAAGGTGAGCCGTGCTTACACCGCAGAGCACTTGCCATACCCACTGCCTGGCTACTGGCAAGGTGATCCGTGCTTACACCGCAGAGCACTTGCCATACCCACTGCCTGGCTACTGGCAAGGTGATTCGTGCTTACACCGCAGAGCACTTGCCATACCCACTGCCTGGCTACTGGCAAGGTGATCCGTGCTTACACCGCAGAGCACTTGCCATACCCACTGCCTGGCTACTGGCAAGGTGATCTGTGCTTACACCGCAGAGCACTTGCCATACCCACTGCCTGGCTACTGGCAAGGTGATCCGTGCTTACACCGCAGAGCACTTGCCATACCCACTGCCTGGCTACTGGCAAGGTGATCCGTGCTTACACCGCAGAGCACTTGCCATACCCACTGCCTGGCTACTGGCAAGGTGATCCGTGCTTACACCGCGGAGCACTTGCCATACCCACTGCCTGGCTACTGGCAAGGTGATCCGTGCTTACACCGCAGAGCACTTGCCATACCCACTGCCTGGCTACTGGCAAGGTGAGCCGTGCTTACACCGCAGAGCACTTGCCATACCCACTGCCTGGCTACTGGCAAGGTGATCCGTGCTTACACTGCAGAGCACTTGCCATACCCACTGCCTGGCTACTGGCAAGGTGAGCCGTGCTTACACCGCAGAGCACTTGCCATACCCACTGCCTGGCTACTGGCAAGGTGATCCGTGCTTACACCGCAGAGCACTTGCCATACCCACTGCCTGGCTACTGGCAAGGTGATCCGTGCATACACTACAGAGCACTTGCCATACCCACTGCCTGGCTACTGGCAAGGTGATCCGTGCTTACACCGCAGAGCACTTGCCATACCCACTGCCTGGCTACTGGCAAGGTGAGCCGTGCTTACACCGCAGAGCACTTGCCATACCCACTGCCTGGCTACTGGCAAGGTGATCCGTGCTTACACCGCAGAGCACTTGCCATACCCACTGCCTGGCTACTGGCAAGGTGATCCGTGCTTACACCGCAGAGCACTTGCCATACCCACTGCCTGGCTACTGGCAAGGTGATCTGTGCATACACCGCAGAGCACTTGCCATACCCACTGCCTGGCTACTGGCAAGGTGATCCGTGCTTACACCGCAGAGCACTTGCCATACCCACTGCCTGGCTACTGGCAAGGTGATCCGTGCATACACCGCAGAGCACTTGCCATACCCACTGCCTGGCTACTGGCAAGGTGATCCGTGCTTACACCGCAGAGCACTTGCCATACCCACTGCCTGGCTACTGGCAAGGTGATCCGTGCTTACACCGCAGAGCACTTGCCATACCCACTGCCTGGCTACTGGCAAGGTGATCCGTGCATACACCGCAGAGCACTTGCCATACCCACTGCCTGGCTACTGGCAAGGTGATCCGTGCTTACACCGCAGAGCACTTGCCATACCCACTGCCTGGCTACTGGCAAGGTGATCCGTGCTTACACCGCAGAGCACTTGCCATACCCACTGCCTGGCTACTGGCAAGGTGATCCGTGCTTACACCGCAGAGCACTTGCCATACCCACTGCCTGGCTACTGGCAAGGTGATCCGTGCTTACACCGCAGAGCACTTGCCATACCCACTGCCTGGCTACTGGCAAGGTGATCCGTGCATACACTACAGAGCACTTGCCATACCCACTGCCTGGCTACTGGCAAGGTGATCCGTGCTTACACCGCAGAGCACTTGCCATACCCACTGCCTGGCTACTGGCAAGGTGATCTGTGCTTACACCGCAGAGCACTTGCCATACCCACTGCCTGGCTACTGGCAAGGTGATCCGTGCATACACCGCAGAGCACTTGCCATACCCACTGCCTGGCTACTGGCAAGGTGATCCGTGCTTACACCGCAGAGCACTTGCCATACCCACTGCCTGGCTACTGGCAAGGTGATCCGTGCTTACACTGCAGAGCACTTGCCATACCCACTGCCTGGCTACTGGCAAGGTGATCTGTGCTTACACCGCAGAGCACTTGCCATACCCACTGCCTGGCTACTGGCAAGGTGATCCGTGCTTACACCGCAGAGCACTTGCCATACCCACTGCCTGGCTACTGGCAAGGTGATCTGTGCTTACACCGCAGAGCACTTGCCATACCCACTGCCTGGCTACTGGCAAGGTGATCCGTGCATACACCGCAGAGCACTTGCCATACCCACTGCCTGGCTACTGGCAAGGTGATCCGTGCTTACACCGCAGAGCACTTGCCATACCCACTGCCTGGCTACTGGCAAGGTGATCCGTGCATACACTACAGAGCACTTGCCATACCCACTGCCTGGCTACTGGCAAGGTGATCCGTGCTTACACCGCAGAGCACTTGCCATACCCACTGCCTGGCTACTGGCAAGGTGATCCGTGCTTACACCGCAGAGCACTTGCCATACCCACTGCCTGGCTACTGGCAAGGTGAGCCGTGCTTACACCGCAGAGCACTTGCCATACCCACTGCCTGGCTACTGGCAAGGTGATCCGTGCTTACACCGCAGAGCACTTGCCATACCCACTGCCTGGCTACTGGCAAGGTGATCCGTGCTTACACCGCAGAGCACTTGCCATACCCACTGCCTGGCTACTGGCAAGGTGATCCGTGCTTACACCGCAGAGCACTTGCCATACCCACTGCCTGGCTACTGGCAAGGTGATCCGTGCTTACACCGCAGAGCACTTGCCATACCCACTGCCTGGCTACTGGCAAGGTGATCCGTGCTTACACCGCAGAGCACTTGCCATACCCACTGCCTGGCTACTGGCAAGGTGAGCCGTGCTTACACCGCAGAGCACTTGCCATACCCACTGCCTGGCTACTGGCAAGGTGATCCGTGCTTACACCGCAGAGCACTTGCCATACCCACTGCCTGGCTACTGGCAAGGTGAGCCGTGCTTACACCGCAGAGCACTTGCCATACCCACTGCCTGGCTACTGGCAAGGTGATCCGTGCTTACACCGCAGAGCACTTGCCATACCCACTGCCTGGCTACTGGCAAGGTGATCCGTGCATACACCGCAGAGCACTTGCCATACCCACTGCCTGGCTACTGGCAAGGTGATCCGTGCTTACACTACAGAGCACTTGCCATACCCACTGCCTGGCTACTGGCAAGGTGATCTGTGCATACACTACAGAGCACTTGCCATACCCACTGCCTGGCTACTGGCAAGGTGATCCGTGCTTACACTACAGAGCAGTTGCCATACCCACTGACTGGCTACTGGCAAGGTGATCCGTGCATACACTACAGAGCACTTGCCATACCCACTGCCTGGCTACTGGCAAGGTGATCCGTGCATACACTACAGAGCACTTGCCATACCCACTGCCTGGCTACTGGCAAGGTGATCCGTGCATACACTACAGAGCACTTGCCATACCCACTACCTGGCTACTGGCAAGGTGATCTGACTTGAATTTTATTTGCGTTAAAGAGAAATGCTAGTTTGGGATTTGATAAACTAACGCAAAATAAAGCTTTGTTTAACGTCAATTTTAGAATTATAACATCGATTTCTTATGGGGTTTGACGTTCTAAGTTGGCATTTTACTTTGTTAGGAATTGCTTCACATTTCATTTTATGATCGTTGCTTCTTCTTATTTTCCCGGGACACTTTGATTGGTCCGATTGAGCCGCCGTGTGTTACGGGGCCCTAAAATACAAACGCATCAATGCCTGTAGGCCTACCAGTATGAGGATAACAAGCATTGCGGCTTTGACGTGGGAGGGTGCTTTCAGTCGTGATATTCGATTTGTTCTGGATCTGGCATCGCTCCGGTTCAGCTTCATTTCCGGCGAAACACATATGTTTTAGAGCTCGACTAAATGGCAAAACACGAATTAACGAATGCCTTCCTGTCCAATGTTGAGAAGTATCCATCATCTGCGATCACCTCGTGTCCGAGAAGTCCTGGGGTTTCTGAGGCAGGTTGCTGTGGCGGCGGGAGCCTGTTGCCTATTAACACACGGCAAGATGGCTTAATCGAGCAGGACACAAAGGCCATGACGGACTGAAAGGATATACCCCATGATCAATCGCCGTAGAGCGACGTGTATGAAAAGCAATCTCATTCAGCTGACCGCCGGCTGTGGAGACTGTAGGGCGCTGGGGTTCCCTGGACTGTTGTGTGGTAGGACCACTTGCTATTTGCATTCAATGAAACGTCATGGAGTCTGAGTACAAACTCGTCCGATGTAGGGGATCAGACTGTGCCACGGCATCGGGGTAAACCTTCCGTCGGCAACTCGCAGTTTTGTCACTTGCATTATATATTGCAATATTGGCCATTACATTTACCAGTCAAACAATCTGTATATCAATAATTCAGTTATTTACGATTCATTTCCAGTGATTTGCGCAATCTTAGATGGCTGTATTACCCGTAAACTGGATTGAAAAGGGTGTCGTCGCTTTAACAAGTGTAAAATCAATGACGATGACTTCTTTTTTGTATAAATCGCGACATGGAAGACTCTCGAGAAATAATCTTTCAGTGTCTCGTGAACCCCTTCTCATATAGGGTGAAATAGGGTTGTGATACAATACTGGCCATAACGCCGCTGCTGACGATACCAGCAGCAAATGCAAATACCACCCTATCGACAATGTCTCAAGTGAGTGTCAGCCCTTGGGTCCCCTCTCCTCTCACTGGGTCCAGTTCGCCTGCGTTAGTATCGACTAAGGATAAGCCCCCCCAGTGGGGGATCCGTAAGGAACCCCTTTCACCGTCAAGGTCGTCCCAAGGGCAAACGAAATCCCCTAGGCCGTGGTGCAGCCCTAAGGCGTCCTATGGGAACACATATCTCAAGGTTCCATATAAGGAAGGGGATCTTCCTTTCCCGTTTCCTTTTCTTCTTTTAATTTTTTATAAAGTATATTTTAATTAGGGGTGTTTAGCGGCCATCCTGTATGTCTGCCCTTATTAAGGCTATTATGCCATGCGAGTGCCGACGATGATAAAACCCGGAAGGGAGGAAAGGAATGTATGAGAAAACTAAAGTAAGCTAAAGTAGTTTTAGTGAAATGGATGTCTAATTGAGACACGTCCAGTGAATTGGTTACAACTCGTTATCTAGATCCAACTGCGCTCGCCTACTCTTTGTGTTACATGTTACCTGTACGTCAACGGCATCAGGCTATAGGACTGGACAGTCGACTGATAGGCTTAATCAGTCCGATGTATTGAGTCGACAGGAAAGCAACTAGGATGTGGACAGACTATGCTGGGGCTACCGGGAAAGAAGCGAGAACGGTGGGTAGGTGTGAGAGAAAGAGTCAAGAGACACGGCAGATAGAAACCAGTGGTGACAGAGAGCTAGGCAACAAGGGAGAGAGCGGCAGTGCTGGAGATCGAGGCGTGTAAAGATCATACGGTAATAGAGAAGGACGCCAATAAAGACAAAAGAGAAAAAGCCAGTGTGGTATAGAGCAATGTAATAAAACGAGAGAGAATGAGGGGCGATGATAGAGAGCAAAGCCCATAACGGGAGAGACATAGAGAAAGTGGGAACGAGGCCATAACGACGAGAAAAAAAAACAATAATTCGCTGAAAACCGGATGATGAAAAATGTCTTATTCCAGGTTATCCACACATAGTCTATGTCGATCCATAAAAAGGATTAACGATTCAGAGAAATCGATGGTCAACCCCGGACCGAAAGGACGCAAAACGGCAGTGGGGGGGGGGGGGGGGCGTAGAGGGGAGGGGCAAAGAAAGAAAGAGTCTAATAGAAACAAAGGAAAAAAAATAGGCAAAACAGAGCGACATGGAGAATATAGCAAACAGATGAACGAGAAAAAGACAAACAAATGAAGTCAAATAGCAAGTAGAAAAATCGGCATGCAGTAGTAAAAAGCCGCCAAACGAGTGAGATAGGGAAAGGCAAGAAAGCATGAGCAAAATATACAATAGATTGGAGAGGCAAGGAAAGAAAGGCGGGAAGAAACGCAAATAGTGAGAAGAAAACAAATTGCCCATGTGTGCATGTGTCAATATGTGGGTAGCACATGGGCCGACGGACATCAAAGCCACGGATAGCCATCTGACACAGGAACGAAGGGCTTAGATGGCTATCAAGGTTGGGGAAGACAGCCCCGCGCGGGGTGGCTGTTCACCGCTGACCCGTGCCGAGACCTGCTGGCTGCCCCGTCCCTCAGATAACTGTCATGTCTCCCGCCCCCCCCCCCCCTCCCCCCACCCCCGCCATGACCCCGTCCTTCCCCAGGGGCACCCAATTGTCTCCTCAGGCCTGATGGAACCCGGATTAGGACCTATTTGGAGCTCTTTCGGGTCGTTTGTTTCCTTCGCGCAGGACTAGGAGCGAGTGAGCGCTCCATTGCTCTCTCCATGTGATGATACCCCGTTGTGGAGTACTGCGGGGTAACAGTGTCATGGAGCTCTTAATGGCGTAAACCAAAATGGCGACACTGGCGCGACTGTCACCCGTGCCGCCTGCCTGGGAACGGGTAGCAAGAACAAGCCTAACCCACTTATATATGGCTCGTCTTCCCCCTACCTCCGCCATCCCTCCACCCCGGCCGTCCTGCATCGCCTATTCAAGCATGCATTACTTCATCATTTAGAGGGTCCATCGCCGCTGTCCTCCTCCCTCCCAATCCCTTGTCCATGCCTAGTCTACTTTCCAATTCATAAAAATGAGGCTACTAAATGTAATGTTAGTGCAATGCTTGGTCTCACGTTGATTGCCTCTTCATAATACTAATGTCGAATCTAGCCCGTAGTCTCATATATACATGTGTATCGAAGGAAATGGTGTGTCTGTCATGCGATCACGATAAAGTGGCTTAGCGATCACTGGCTTTTGCTCCTTGACTCGTGACTAACCACGATCCGACCACGATCTTATCAAACCATTATGCAAGCGTTTCGGGGAGTGGTATTCTCCTAACTACGCGATGCCATGAGGTTCAGACTGCATAGCTAACCGGGAATAATCCTATGATAATCAATAATCAACCTTGGTTGTTTGTTTCTGAATGGATGGATTGTGAAGTCAAATTCAAGGTCGGAGCTAATTGATTTGCCCGGCGGTCTAACCACCACGTGGGCCTCCAGTATCACCGTCCGTCAATGGACTGCAACGTGACAGGGGCGCCGTGTTTACGCGGAAGGTGACAATACTATAGGTCGGAGTGAGTCGGCAGTGAGAACTAATGTCCAGCCCCAGGACGTGATATACGGCTCCGCTGATAAATGAGTCCGACGCGGAAGATTACGAATCTTTACTTTGTATTCATCTCGCTAACCCCCGAGGGGAATTGGAAAGAGGAAAATAGCGTCTCGTCAACCAACCCCGCGCGCCACCCAGCCAACCAACCAGCCAGCCAACCAACACTGCTCCGATATGGACGAGTCACATGGCCGTCACGTGGTCTAGCGGGTATCCTTGCGCACTGAAAGGGGTCGTGGACCGCCCTTGGTGTTCTCAAGGTGACAAGGTCATACGGTTCCCTTGATTGGGCGGACCAGGGAGGGCCATTAGGGGATAAGTTTCCAGGGGGTCCGGTAGGAAAGCGATGGCGTGGGGACGGAGCGAAGAATGCGTGCCACTGGGACCGGGGGATGCGAGGCAGATAGAAGTAAGAGATCCCCGGCTCTCAGTAACAACGCCTGTGGGTGGTCAGAGGACTTGTAGAGGTCACGCGATGACGGTGTTGATATCTCGCGTCACATGTAACAGGGAATGGCCAGTCAACGCCAGACGGAGAATACGTTTTAACTCAGTTTCTTGAATATAACAGATAGAATGTATAGACCGCGGCGGGGGGGGGGGGGGGGCTTTAGTGACACTTGTACCGTCACTGAGGGTGGATCATGTATGGGGTACATGAAAAAGGCCACTAAGCCGGCAAAGGTTAAAAGGCTGTATCGAAAGTCTCCATTCAAATGTCTTTCACCTATATATAAATGTGTGTATATGTTTCTATGTGCGCCGACAATTTAAGCTATTTTCCACGTCATCACACAAAGATCACACTCATCACCAGTATTCACACCATATCGGGTTTTCGGGTTCTCCACACGAGACGAAGACATATATTACAACATGACAAGCCAACACGATATTGTGAAAGCTTGCGAGTGCAAGATTGATGAGAATTTTTTTACGATTAAGACAAAATAGAATGTGAGACGGCTGGCCTGATACCTGTAGTTGCTCCCGGTGAAAGCAGTCACCTTTCATGCACAGGGGCACTCGCCGAAGAAGATAATGCGCAAGATGTTGACAGGGAGTTGAAAAATTAATGACAGTCGCGCCGAGGAAATATCTATATATTGGGCCCTGGCAAACTCCTACGCCATCCCCAATGCTGTGCCACAGAGCAACTGAGCCTCGCTTGTTCCAGACGAAATTGGTTCGAAACATTCCGCTTGAAGAGATAATGAGCAGTCCACCAACTGCCTCCTACAAACCCGCCCAAGCCTATTATAGTCAGGTTAGACGGAAGGGGCGACCTTGTGAAGGCCAGGCGGACGCTGAAGGGCCCAGGGGCATGGCTGGCGGATGATCTGTGCGCGGATATGGCGAGGAACCTGAAGCACAGTGCGAAGAACGACGCACATGTTGCGTAGATCAGGTACCGGAGATATAGAACTGCTACCCTCCAGATAATGAAAGATAAAGCGTCAACGGGGCGTATAGATCTCCGGTGAAACTGTGGCTGAGACCATCGACCGACCAAGCGACGTGATGGTACTTTCCGTCACCAAGGTCCCCTGTACAGCGTACAGTAGAGGAGAGTTGGCCGTCGTCATACATCAAGGCTGAAGACAAAGCAGAGCTTGTTGTAAAAAGGTTCATTCCACAACAACGCTCACGCAACGCCGCATAAACACGCTCATTGGACCAGTCTCATCGCCCCCTCACCCCCGATGCCAGCCATCATAACCAATAGCCAAACGTCAATTTAACAAATTGTGCGTCTTGAGAAAAGTTATATGAGATGACTGTACACTATATGCTGATACATTGTACCACACATACCATAATTCCAGATTTAGCATTCTCCAATGTTATGGAACCCCGACGGCGAGCGTTCTACAACTATAACTTTACTATACGGATTCACAGGGTTCACACTCACCCGGATGATAGACCAGTGAAACAATTATTCGGACCCTCCATCATGGATCGAATATATTATGTTAGATTAGTGTATTCCCCTTACGACATTAACTGTATCGCCAGCAGTCATGCCAGATTATTCTATCCCCCTTACTACATTAGCTGTATCACCGCTAGTAATGTCAGATTAGCAAATTTCCTTTACTAGATTAATACATCGTTGACAGAAATGTCAGATTAATCTATTCTCTTTTTCTACATTAACTATATGGCTACCAGTAATGTAAGATTAGTCTATTTATTCTCTGTACTAGATTAATACATAGTAAATGGTAATGTCAGATTAGTCTATTCTCTCTGCTACATTAACTATATCGCCAACAGCTATGAGTGATTTCAACTGCTTGCTTTATTTATATTCACTGGATCATGGACTGTGGACTGCTACTACCCGGGTAATTGGCACATTCTTCAGGCCTGTCAGCTGGCAATCCCTGTTGTTTTGTTAATTGGCGGCATCTCACCTGGGATTAGAGGTCCACTATAGAGGTCCCCCCCTTCTCGGAACACCCACCCACTTCCCATTCATAACCAGGTGTCTAGTGCGCCCCAACCCCCGCCCACCCCCTACCCCACCCATATGACCGCCGTACCCTCTGCACACCAGGGTATTATTCTACAAGGGGTGTATCGAGTCCACACCCTCTCCGTGACCCTATTCCCCCCACCCTTGGGGTAGAACCATTAGGGACCTGACGTATACCCCACCGTCTCCCTTTCAAGCCCGACCCCGCCCCACAGGTCATTCAGTTATTGAGTATCATTTACACGTCACCTGTATCATCAGCCGCCGGCCGTCTTCCCACCACACCCCGTCATTACGACACCTATATCATCACCGTGACCCCCCCCCCCCCGTCCTCCCACCCCTTGCTCCTCTCTCCTTCTCATCTGTTGTCTCTCCTCAATTACACCCCGCCTGATCATTCTCATCCCTCATCCACCCTCCACCTCTATACGCACCCCTCCACCCTCTACTTCTATACTCACCCCCTCCACCCTCCACCTCTATACGCACCCCTCCACCCTCTACTTCCATGCTCACCCCCTCCACCCTCTACTTCTATACTCACCCCCTCCACCCTCTACTTCTATACTCACCCCCTCCACACTCTACTTCCATACTCACCCCCTCCACACTCTACTTCTATACTCACCCCCTCCACCCTCCACTTCTATACGCACCCCTCCACCCTCTACTTCCATGCTCACCCCCTCCACCCTCTACTTCTATACTCACCCCCTCCACCCTCTACTTCTATACTCACCCCCTCCACACTCTACTTCTATACTCACCCCCTCCACCCTCTACTTCTATACTCACCCCCTCCACCCTCTACTTCTATACTCACCCCCTCCACACTCTACTTCCATACTCACCCCCTCCACCCTCTACTTCCATAATCACCCCCTCCACCCTCTACTTCTATACTCACCCCCTCCACCCTCTACTTCTATACTCACCCCCTCCACACTCTACTTCTATACTCACCCCCTCCACCCTCTACTTCTATACTCACCCCCTCCACACTCTACTTCCATACTCACCCCCTCCACACTCTACTTCTATACTCACCCCCTCCACCCTCCACTTCTATACGCACCCCTCCACCCTCTACTTCCATGCTCACCCCCTCCACCCTCTACTTCTATACTCACCCCCTCCACCCTCTACTTCTATACTCACTCCCTCCACACTCTACTTCTATACTCACCCCCTCCACACTCTACTTCCATACTCACCCCCTCTACTTCTATACTCACCCCCTCCACACTCTACTTCCATGCTCACCCACTCCACACTCTACTTCTATACGCACCCCTCCACCCTCTACTTCCATGCTCACCCCCTCCACACTCTACTTCTATACTCACCCCCTCCAAACTCTACTTCTATACTCACCCCCTCCACACTCTACTTCTATACTCACCCCTCCACACTCTACTTCCATACTCACCCCCTGCACACTCTACTTCTATACTCACCCCCTCCACACTCTACTTCTATACTCACCCCCTCCACACTCTACTTCTATACTCACCCCCTCCACACTCTACTTCCATACTCACCCCCTCTACTTCTATACTCACCCCCTCCACACTCTACTTCCATGCTCACCCCCTCCACACTCTACTTCTATACGCACCCCTCCACCCTCTACTTCCATGCTCACCCCCTCCACACTCTACTTCTATACTCACCCCCTCCACTCTCTACTTCTATACTCACCCCCTCCACACTCTACTTCTATGCTCACCCCCTCCACACTCTACTTCTATACTCACCCCCTCCACACTCTACTTCTATACTCACCCCCTCCACACTCTACTTCTATACTCACCCCCTCCACACTCTACTTCCATACTCACCCCCTCTACTTCTATACTCACCCCCTCCACCCTCCACTTCTATACGCACCCCTCCACCCTCTACTTCCATGCTCACCCCCTCCACACTCTACTTCTATACTCACCCCCTCCACACTCTACTTCCATACTCACCCCCTCTACTTCTATACTCACCCCCTCCACCCTCTACTTCTATACTCACCCCCTCCACCCTCTACTTCTATACTCACCCCCTCCACACTCTACTTCTATACTCACCCCCTCCACACTCTACTTCCATACTCACCCCCTCTACTTCTATACTCACCCCCTCCACCCTCTACTTCTATACTCACCCCCTCCACACTCTACTTCCATACTCACCCCCTCCACACTCTACTTCTATACTCACCCCCTCCACCCTCCACTTCTATACGCACCCCTCCACCCTCTACTTCCATGCTCACCCCCTCCACCCTCTACTTCTATACTCACCCCCTCCACCCTCTACTTCTATACTCACCCCCTCCACACTCTACTACTATACTCACCCCCTCCACACTCTACTTCCATACTCACCCCCTCTACTTCTATACTCACCCCCTCCACACTCTACTTCCATGCTCACCCCCTCCACACTCTACTTCTATACGCACCCCTCCACCCTCTACTTCCATGCTCACCCCCTCCACACTCTACTTCTATACTCACCCCCTCCACGCTCTACTTCTATACTCACTCCCTCCACACTCTACTTCTATACTCACCCCCTCCACACTCTACTTCCATACTCACCCCCTCCACACTCTACTTCTATACTCACCCCCTCCACACTCTACTTCTATACTCACCCCCTCCACACTCTACTTCTATACTCACCCCCTCCACACTCTACTTCCATACTCACCCCCTCTACTTCTATACTCACCCCCTCCACACTCTACTTCCATGCTCACCCCCTCCACACTCTACTTCTATACGCACCCCTCCACCCTCTACTTCCATGCTCACCCCCTCCACACTCTACTTCTATACTCACCCCCTCCACACTCTACTTCTATACTCACCCCCTCCACACTCTACTTCTATACTCACCCCCTCTACACTCTACTTCCATACTCACCCCCTCCACCCTCCACTTCTATACTCACCCCTCCACCCTCTACTTCCCTACTCACCCCCTCCACTCTCTACTTCTATACTCACCCCCTCCACACTCTACTTCCATACTCACCCCCTCTACTTCTATACTCACCCCCTCCACCCTCCACTTCTATACGCACCCCTCCACCCTCTACTTCCATGCTCACCCCCTCCACACTCTACTTCTATACTCACCCCCTCCACACTCCACTTCCATACTCACCCCCTCTACTTCTATACTCACCCCCTCCACCCTCCACTTCTATACGCACCCCTCCACCCTCTACTTCCATGCTCACCCCCTCCACACTCTACTTCTATACTCACCCCCTCTACTTCTATACTCACCCCCTCCACACTCTACTTCTATACTCACCCCCTCCACACTCTACTTCCATACTCACCCCCTCTACTTCTATACTCACCCCCTCCACCCTCCACTTCTATACGCACCCCTCCACCCTCTACTTCCATGCTCACCCCCTCCACACTCTACTTCTATACGCACCCCTCCACCCTCTACTTCCATGCTCACCCCCTCCACACTCTACTTCTATACTCACCCCCTCCACACTCTACTTCTATACTCACCCCCTCCACACTCTACTTCTATACTCACCCCCTCCACACTCTACTTCCATACTCACCCCCTCCACACTCTACTTCTATACTCACCCCCTCCACACTCTACTTCTATACTCACCCCCTCCACACTCTACTTCTATACTCACCCCCTCCACACTCTACTTCCATACTCACCCCCTCTACTTCTATACTCACCCCCTCCACACTCTACTTCCATGCTCACCCCCTCCACACTCTACTTCTATACGCACCCCTCCACCCTCTACTTCCATGCTCACCCCCTCCACACTCTACTTCTATACTCACCCCCTCCACACTCTACTTCTATACTCACCCCCTCCACACTCTACTTCTATGCTCACCCCCTCCACACTCTACTTCTATACTCACCCCCTCCACACTCTACTTCTATACTCACCCCCTCCACACTCTACTTCCATACTCACCCCCTCCACCCTCCACTTCTATACTCACCCCTCCACCCTCTACTTCCATACTCACCCCCTCCACACTCTACTTCTATACTCACCCCCTCCACACTCTACTTCCATACTCACCCCCTCTACTTCTATACTCACCCCCTCCACCCTCCACTTCTATACGCACCCCTCCACCCTCTACTTCCATGCTCACCCCCTCCACACTCTACTTCTATACTCACCCCCTCCACACTCTACTTCCATACTCACCCCCTCTACTTCTATACTCACCCCCTCCACCCTCTACTTCTATACTCACCCCCTCCACCCTCTACTTCTATACTCACCCCCTCCACACTCTACTTCTATACTCACCCCCTCCACACTCTACTTCCATACTCACCCCCTCTACTTCTATACTCACCCCCTCCACCCTCTACTTCTATACTCACCCCCTCCACACTCTACTTCCATACTCACCCCCTTCACACTCTACTTCTATACTCACCCCCTCCACCCTCCACTTCTATACGCACCCCTCCACCCTCTACTTCCATGCTCACCCCCTCCACCCTCTACTTCTATACTCACCCCCTCCACCCTCTACTTCTATACTCACCCCCTCCACACTCTACTTCTATACTCACCCCCTCCACACTCTACTTCCATACTCACCCCCTCTACTTCTATACTCACCCCCTCCACACTCTACTTCCATGCTCACCCCCTCCACACTCTACTTCTATACGCACCCCTCCACCCTCTACTTCCATGCTCACCCCCTCCACACTCTACTTCTATACTCACTCCCTCCACGCTCTACTTCTATACTCACCCCCTCCACACTCTACTTCTATACTCACCCCCTCCACACTCTACTTCCATACTCACCCCCTCCACACTCTACTTCTATACTCACCCCCTCCACACTCTACTTCTATACTCACCCCCTCCACGCTCTACTTCTATACTCACCCCCTCCACACTCTACTTCCATACTCACCCCCTCTACTTCTATACTCACCCCCTCCACACTCTACTTCCATGCTCACCCCCTCCACACTCTACTTCTATACGCACCCCTCCACCCTCTACTTCCATGCTCACCCCCTCCACACTCTACTTCTATACTCACCCCCTCCACACTCTACTTCTATACTCACCCCCTCCACACTCTACTTCTATACTCACCCCTCCACACTCTACTTCTATACTCACCCCCTCCACACTCTACTTCCATACTCACCCCCTCCACCCTCCACTTCTATACTCACCCCTCCACCCTCTACTTCCATACTCACCCCCTCCACACTCTACTTCTATACTCACCCCCTCCACACTCTACTTCCATACTCACCCCCTCTACTTCTATACTCACCCCCTCCACCCTCCACTTCTATACGCACCCCTCCACCCTCTACTTCCATGCTCACCCCCTCCACACTCTACTTCTATACTCACCCCCTCCACACTCTACTTCCATACTCACCCCCTCTACTTCTATACTCACCCCCTCCACCCTCCACTTCTATACGCACCCCTCCACCCTCTACTTCCATGCTCACCCCCTCCACACTCTACTTCTATACTCACCCCCTCCACACTCTACTTCCATACTCACCCCCTCCACACTCTACTTCTATACTCACCCCCTCCACACTCTACTTCCATACTCACCCCCTCTACTTCTATACTCACCCCCTCCACCCTCCACTTCTATACGCACCCCTCCACCCTCTACTTCCATGCTCACCCCCTCCACACTCTACTTCTATACTCACCCCCTCCACACTCTACTCCTATACTCACCCCCTCCACCCTCTACTTCTACACTCACCCCCTCCACGCTCTACTTCTATGCTCACCCCCTCCACCCTCTACTTCTATACTCACACTGCCCCATTGCTATCCACACCCCACCCCAACTCTATCCTCTCCCCACATCACCCCACCTCTATAGTCTTCAAACTACTCCACCTCTATCCGCTCACTCTCACCACCCAAAATCTATCCTCACCCCACCCCATCACTATCCTCACCCCCACCCCATCACTATCCTCACCCCCACCCCATCACTATCCTCACCCCACCCCATCACTATCCTCACCCCCACCCCATCACTATCCTCACCCCCACCCCATCACTATCCTCACCCCACCCCATCACGCTCCTCACCCCACCCCATTACTATCCTCACCCCCAACCCATCACTATCCTCACCCCACCCCACCCAATCACGCTCCTCACCCCACCCCATCACTATCCTTGCCCCCACCCCATCAAGCTCCTCACCCCACCCCATCACTATCCTCACCCCCACCCCATCACTATCCTTGCCCCCACCCCATCACTATCCTCACCCCACCCCATCATTATCCTCACCCCACACCATCACTATCCTCACCCCACCCCACCCCATCACGCTCCTCACCCCACCCCATCACTATCCTTGCCCCCACCCCATCAAGCTCCTCACCCCACCCCATCACTATCCTCACCCCCACACCATCACTATCCTCACCCCACCCCACCCCATCACGCTCCTCACCCCACCCCATCACTATCCTTGCCCCCACCCCATCACGTTCCTCACCCCACCCCATCACTATCCTCACCCCACACCATCACTATCCTCACCCCACACCATCACTATCCTCACCCCACCCCACCCCATCAAGCTCCTCACCCCACCCCATCACGCTCCTCACCCCACCCCATCACTATCATCACCCCCACCCCATCACTATCCTCACCCACCCCATCACTATCCTCACCCCCACCCCATCACTATCCTCACCCCCATCCAATCACTATCCTCACCCCCACCTCATCACTATCCTCACCCCACCCCACCCCATCACGCTCCTCACCCCACCCTATCGCTATCCTCACCCCCACCCCATCACTATCCTCACCCACCCCATCACTATCCTCACCCCACCCCATCACTATCCTGACACCCTCACCCCACCCCATCACGCTCCTCACCCCACCCCATCACTATCCTTACCCCCACCCCATCACTATCCTCATACCACCCAATCACTATCCTCACCCCACCCCACCCCATCACGCTCCTCACCCCACCCCATCACTATCCTCACCCCCACCCCATCACTATCCTCACCCCCACCCCATCACTATCCTCACCCCCACCCCATCGCTATCCTCACCCCCACCCCATCACTATCCTCACCCCACCCCACCCCATCACGCTCCTCACCCCACCCCATCACTATCCTCACCCCCACCCCATCACTATCCTCACCCCACCCCATCACTATCCTGACACCCTCACCCCACCCCATCACGCTCCTCACCCCACCCCATCACGCTCCTCACCCCACCCCATCACTATCCTCACCCCACCCCATCACTATCCTCACCCCCACCCCATCGCTATCGTCACCACACCCCATCACTATCCTCATACCACCCCATCACGCTCCTCACCCCCCTCCCCGCTACTACATCACAACAACCCGCACACTGGCTATACACACCCCCTCCCGGGAGGGGAGGGGTGTGGGGGGAGGGCTCGCGTTTCTTCGCGAGGTCTTCCTGGGGGGACCTGCCAGCCAGGCTAGCAGCACGGCGAGGAGTGTGTCCGGCCTAATAAGGCCAGCGCCAATCTTGGAGAGTCTGTAATTGGGGTTTAGGGACAGCAGGCCTTGACTGACTGACGACGACCCATGGCACCGCACCATCTATCTACCCATCTGTGGGCGCGCCATTCCTCCCCCCCCCCCCTCCCCCTCCCCTCCTCACATCCTCTCTCTGTCCGCCCGTCTTGAACAACAACGCCCCCCCCCACCCACGCATTCCCTCCCCCGGGGAGCGGCGTCCTGCACCAGACCCCCCCCCCCCCGCCCCCACTCCCCGCCCGACCTGGCGTCCCTGTGACCCCAGTCTGCTCCAGACAGTCCCCCAACGGACGCCGAGCGGAACTTTGGTCCTGGCAGGATACGATAAGCCGCCAGGACGCACTGCTGCAGGACACCCCCCCCCGCCCCCCCCCCCCCTTCGTCCAGTGACTTCGCCTCCCTATGGGGAACGAGGGTCTCTTTGTGATTTGTTATATGTATATAAGTAAAGGATCGGCCACTGGACTTCAACGCTCCGTTACATTGTCGTGCTTACCCCCCCCCCCCCTCTCCCTCCTCCCCCCTTGTGATCCATCCCTGCTCGGGTATGAGGTAAGCACAAGTAGAGTAGGGTCTAAATCTCCCACCCCATTATGATACTACTGTCACGACTCGCCTAGTCTAGTCCCTGAGCTTGAGACAGACAACCCTCAGCCTAATGCCCAGTCTCTCAGCTTGAGACAGACAAACCTCAGCCTAATGCCTGGGCCGGCGCGACAGCTCAGTGGGCTATAGCGCTCGCATTGAGTGCTCTGGTCACCTGAGAGCCTAACGGCACGTGGGTCTCTGGTTCGAGCCCTGCTGTGGCCATGTCTGTGTGGTCGCAGGACAAGGATCCCATGTCTTTCTTCGTAAAGAGTAGGGGGTTACCCCCGGGGACATGGCTCCACTCTCCCCTCCTTCTCCCATTGACGCGATATGACCAAAAGTGGTTAGAGCGTCCTGAATAACCAAAGAACCAACCAGTCTAATGCCCAGTCTCTCAGCTTGAGACAGGCAAACCTTAGTCTAATGCCCAGTCTCTCAGCTTGAGACAGGCAAAACTTAGTCTAATGCCCAGTCTCTCAGCTTGAGACAGGCAAACCTTAATCTAATGCCCAGTCTCTCAGCTTGAGACAGGCAAACCTTAGTCTAATGCCCAGTCTCTCAGCTTGAGACAGGCAAACCTTAGTCTAATGCCCAGTCTCTCAGCTTGAGACAGGCAAACCTTAGTCTAATGCCCAGTCTCTCAGCTTGAGACAGGCAAACCTTAATCTAATGCCCAGTCTCTCAGCTTGAGACAGGCAAACCTTAGTCTAATGCCCAGTCTGTGAGCTTGAGACAGGCAAACCTTAGTCTAATGCCCAGTCTCTCAGCTTGAGACAGGCAAACCTTAGTCTAATGCCCAGTCTGTGAGCTTGAGACAGGCAAACCTTAGTCTAATGCCCAGTCTGTGAGCTTGAGACAGGCAAACCTTAGTCTAATGCCCAGTCTCTCAGCTTGAGACAGGCAAACCTTAGTCTAATGCCCAGTCTGTGAGCTTGAGACAGGCAAACCTTAGTCTAATGCCCAGTCTCTCAGCTTGAGACAGGCAAACCTTAGTCTAATGCCCAGTCTGTGAGCTTGAGACAGGCAAACCTTAGTCTAATGCCCAGTCTGTGAGCTTGAGACAGGCAAACCTTAGTCTAATGCCCAGTCTCTCAGCTTGAGACAGGCAAACCTTAGTCTAATGCCCAGTCTCTCAGCTTGAGACAGGCAAACCTTAGTCTAATGCCCAGTCTGGGAGGCTGGAGATGCGTGCACGTGTCCTTCACTCTCCCGTCACAGAAGGTTCCTCGGGCCTGGTTAGCTTATATAAGCACAAAGTGCCATAAACACTGCAAACCATCGACATTGTCTAGTGGATGTCAGCCTTAAGAAAGTATCGCCTCGCATACTGTGAATTCAATCTATGCGTCGAACTCTAATCTCTAACTCTTAATCTAACTAACGGTTTCACCCAACCCTGGACTGTCCCATCGTCAAATGACAATGCCTTACCCACTGCTCCCCACCCATACTCTCGCCCCCAGCGTTACAACGGTTGTCGTGCTGTAGTATTTGGCCGGCCCCAGGCCCGAACAGACGCCGGGCACACCCGGGATTCGAACCGGCGACCCTTCGCTCTCAGGGCGAACACCAACCGCATTAGGCCAAAGGGAATTTGCCGTTTGGTCCGAGGCTCTTGGTGTCATTTATCCACAGGACCTGGGCCGAAATACCACATTGGGGTTGGTGCGCCGTCCTCTAAAACAATTGGAGAGAGTCCTACACCACCCAGATAGGAGGACCAGCATATTTCAATATGAATATATTCAAAATGTGCAGTTGAATCTCACTCCAAAATGATATTTTTCGATTACTTCGTCCACTACTGACTACGCGCCATCGGAGGTCACCCCGCGAGGTGTACTTTTGTACTGGATAAGCTATTGCTCCAACTGTCCAGTGTTGTGCGCCTTGTTCAAGTGATACAGAACTGAATTTATGTTAACGAATAGTAAATTACTTCATGAAATTCTGTTAATTCTGCTCATTAATTCAAAACGCAACATTCATCGTCAGGCGCGAAACTGTCTTACGTTGTATCCTGATTGCCATAGATGATGTCACAGTGACGTCATCAGTAGGTGGCTTACTCGGCCGCTCGGTGGCGCCGGCCACCTGCTGGTTGTCGCGCTACAGAACCACTTCAGCCCGTAACCTTGGTAGTTGCAAGTCCGTCAATCTCGATCACCTGGTGCGGAGAGGAGAAACCGTCAAACTGGCCAACGCTCCTGCTAACAAGGCAGGGGCTGGAAAGGATGGCAAGCCAAGGGGCCCTGGAATTAGGTGGGGAGAGAGGGACGGAGCGGAGGGAGAGAGGTGTTTTTTGGGGGCGTGGACGGGGTCGATATTGGCAGTGCATCTCCCATCGTTGGACAAGCACCCCTTTAATGAGAACGCCAGCTCGGTGTGACCTTGGTCCGCCAATTAGCGACACCCTGGCACTTGTATGGCACTTCGTGACCTTCAAATTATTGCCCCGACAAGGTCACGCGATTTCTCCCCCGAGACGTGGCGGTGCGGCGCCCTCCACCTCACGCCCCGCACTCGCCACATACAAGATGGCGGCGGTATATAGGCTATAGGGGAGGAGGCGGGGGAAGAGGACTGGTGGCGCCACCGGTGAGCGTGGATCACGACTAAGGCGCTTATTGGTGGATGAGGGCACTCAGGCAATGACAGGAGCATGGCGTAAGTAACCCGGGGCTATTCTGTTAGGGAATTCAATCGAAGCGCGAGGCAGTCGTGGGGCTTGGCTCTTAATGGCCTTGGCCAGCATTGGACACAAGGGAAATAGCACCTGGGCGGCAGAAAGTCACGTGGCGCGAAACAAAAACTGTGTCGTCTGCTCGCTTGCATTGAGTAACCAATAAGAAGGCAGGGCTTCTCCGGTCGTGACAACAACCGCCGGGTCAGGTACCTCTCTGCGAGTCACGTGGTTCGCCCTTGCTAGGATTTTTTGTGTTTCTTTTGCAAAGGTGAAATATGGCTCATGAAAGGTCCCTTTTTTTGGCAATGGGCTAAACCAATTTCCTGGACCTGGCGAGCAGTTTTATTGTAACATAATTACTCTTCCATGCGATGTATTGTGTATCGGTAGCGGGTGTCAGGGAACATTACAATGATGTCACGCGGCTGTGCTATTCATGTAAAACTTTCGATTATCTATTTGCATCTGGACCACTGCACCCCAGGTTCTTTTTCCCCTTCTGGCGTAGTTGTAGCGAGTACTGTTCCCAAAGCGCTCATCCATTACTCACTCCTGTGGCCTCCTGTCAGTAGCGCACTGGCCGGACGAGCACCTTTCAAAAGTGGAGGGTGGAATAACCGTTAAATTACTTAACTGGTACGTGGTAAACTTACAACTTACAAGAACTGCTTCAAAGTGGGAAATAATCACCTAAATATCAACTACATATGAGTGCCAAGTAACCGCCGGCCGATTGTATATCACGCCACTGAAAGTATAAAAGCGATAAAAAAAAAGCGGATCCAGACCCCAGTGCAGGTTGGGAAGTGGACGTCGGGACCGGGGGAGAGGGTGGGGAGGGGGGGGGGTGCGATAGGCCGAGAAGCCACCCTTTAATACCTTTCCCTTCCCTTTAAACTGTTATTGTGTCTTGCTGCCCGCACCCCCCAACGTCTCCCCGCAAGTTTGTTCCTATTTTCTTGCCAACGGTTACAGCCAACCGAGACGCATCATACTTACATATACTTTTTAGGCCTTTATATTTAGCCAACAATATCAATTGATCAATGCGTCATATTGACTGCATGTCGCTTTTATGGTTAAACATTGCGTCCTAATCGCTCGATCATCCGGAAGTGACGTATCCGCCCTGGGCTCAGAGCCAACCAATAGCGGTGATCCATCATCAACCACGTGTTTAACTTTAACGATGGTCTTTTGTGGGGATATCAATGGCTTCATTGAGGAGTCAACGATGAAAAAAAACCTATGTTGCAATTAAGAGAAAAAGAAATTTGCTTGCACTCCTCAGTGAATCTGTCTAAATATAATCTAATGATGTATCAGCGAACTCCAAGGAGGGCAAAACAATCACAACTTTATTGTGAAACAGTGGTTGCCTCGTGTGCCTACACAGCGCACAGGGCCTGACTGCTATTAGGCAGATCCCTGGGGGATTGTATCTCAGTTAATTGCCGCCGATGGTTGTCAATAGTCCCGCGCCGTGAGGGGCAGCCTCGCTTTGATGTGACGTGGAGCGCCAAGGACCGCGGTCATCGATCCGGCCTGACATCACCCTGACATCACCCTGACATCACCCAGGGGCCTTTCAAACGGCGCCGTCCCGCGATTCGAAATCTCCCCCAAGAATGTCGGTGAAGTGACGCCCACAAAGGGTTCTATCGATAACAGCCCACCATTAGGCCAAATCTATGATAAAGCGCGGAGTTTGAATGCATGCTGGTAAGTCGCCTGCAAGAGTGAGAAAGAGAGAGAGAGAGAGAGAGAGAGAGACCTTCCGAGAGCTGGAACTGAGGATCATTAACCTACTACCGTGATACACGGAACGTTAGCCCCGCGGCGCGCGCAGTATGTACTTCCCAGCGCGCCTCCAGCCAATGAACACGAGTGAATGCTCTTCGCGCGCTATTGATTTCGGTTTAACTGCTTTATTTTCGGTGTTTATCCGCCGCGCGTGTATTGCCTCCGGCCATCACACCAATAAAAGAGAAGGGCCAAAGTACATCCTGTCGCAACGATTTATTAAGCCCCCCACCCCCACCCCTGACGCTGCGAAGTTGTTATATTTCGCCTTTACACTGCCTTGTCTTCGGTGTCCGTGTCCGTGGCTGGTCCTCTGATTGCAAACCCGGTATTGTTCAGGAAGGGACATTTGTGTGGCCGCAGGCGGTACTTGTTTATATAGTGTGGATGTCTACTTATTGGATATCATTTGGAGAGAGGTAAACAATTATGATACAACCTCCTTTAGAAAAAACACACTTCAAAGTAGCGATGCCCACCCGCGTCAATACAATTGATGTGGAGCCCTGTACGGCATCCACTGCAAAGACAACGTTTGTTCTATGTCGGCCCAAGTAGCAGTCAAGTTGAATCCCGCGCATATCCAGAGGATTTAGCGCTCGGCACGAGCAGAAGTCAAGTTTAATTGCCTACGTATGTGAGAACCCAAAACATCCGACTGCCCAAAACGGGCCAGGACCATGACTTTCACACCTATAACATAACATTTTTGGCCCCAACATACATATCCAGAGCTTTAATCTCTACCCTTTAAGATGATATGTAGCAAGCTGTTTATAGAGGAACGATGCTTCCTCACTAAGGGTAAGTGTGGTGGGAGGGTAAGCGAGGGAGACCCCAACACACGTCATATGTATGTAGAAAGCATCAATACCTGAAGTAGAAGTCTCTCTGTTTATCACACATATTGGTGGTGCTGATGTTGGCAGCAGTGTCTGTTTATCACACAGACTGGTGGTGCTGATGTTGGCAGAGGTCCCTCTGTTTATCACACAGACTGGTGGGGCTGATGTTGGCAGAAGTCCCTCTGTTTATCACACAGACTGGTGGTGCTGTTTATCACACAGACTGGTGGTGCTGTTTATCACACAGACTGGTGGTGCTGATATTGGCAGAAGTCTCTCTGTATATCACACAGACTGGTGGTGCTGATGTTGGCAGCAGTGTCTGTTTATCACACAGACTGGTGGTGCTGATGTTGGCAGAAGTCCCTCTGTTTATCACACAGACTGGTGGTGCTGTTTGTCACACAGACTGGTGGTGCTGTTTATCACACAGACTGGTGGTGCTGTTTATCACACAGACTGGTGGTGCTGTTTATCACACAGACTGGTGGTGCTGGTGTTGGCTGAAGTCACACAAAGATTACAAAGAAACTGAACGTATTGACCGGTCATAAAGCATATGACGTCCTATGTTTTATGACCAGTTTTGCCCACTGCGCTTTACGTCCGACATCGGTAGACTTTACACTGTTTGTGGCCCAATGTAGCGGTTCATCGTATTAAACAGGTGGGTTCGACCGGTAAACGGTCCATGGCGTTAAACATTGTCACAAATCTTACATATAACATACTGTTGTTCGAAGAAAGGCTATTATGTTGATACTTAATATGAAATTTCATATTATTAACTCATCAAGTGTCCAATAACGAACCCTGTGTGATGAACGCGTGAATCGTTGCTTCATGGCCCACGTACTACTCACACCTAACATTTAATACCATGATCGATATCGTGAAGGTTACAGTAAATGGTGAGATGGACATTCCGCGACCAGGAGTGAATCAGCAGCGAATAGGTGCATTAAAGTAGCCTTTTCGGTGAGTAGGTAATGGTCCATGTAATGGTGTAGGTGTCACACGGCCTTGTGTCGATAGGGCACAAAGCTAGGCCTGCTGTCCCGACAGACACACAATCTGGATAATGCCAAATGGGCTTCCCTACAAAGAGGATACGCCTCCAGTGACCTTCTTGTCTGTTGGCCGTAATTCAGTGGGAGCAACGTGAGTAAGAGCAGCGCATGGAGTCGTAACAAGCAGTGTTTCCACTCCCACTACAACACCGCGATAAGGGGGAATAGGACCAAAATGCCTGGGCGAAGTAAAGCCCTGATCAATCAACAACTCCCAACTTTCCTCTCACCCTCCGGCGGCTACCCCCTCCCCCCAGGCGTCCTAACATCCCCCACCCCACCTCATCCCCACACGCATACATATACACACTTCCTTCCCCCTAGGATCTTTCAACAAAGCGCGTCTGATCCCATTGTGTTGGCAGGAAACCCACGCACTGCATCATGGGATATCGACGGAGCTTGAGTGGTCGCCATATTGATTTTTTATCCCTGTGCAAACACCAATGTGTCATTGTAGGCGACAAATGGCGAATGAGAGCTGCGCACAGAGAGGGAATCCCGAGTGACCCCTCCTCCCCACCACTCTCCCCCCCCCCCCTTGGCCCATCCAGGTATATCGACTCAGCCCGGGGAGGAAGTCAGTGAGGGTCGTTGTTAACGCATTAAGCGGCACGCTACACATCCACGTTTAAGGGGCTGTGACGTCATTCTCTTTCCGGATCCGTCTTTGCTTCGAGTGAGGTGGGGAAAATAGTTCAAATAGGGATCGTCGAGTAAATGGGATAATGAAATAGAACAAATGTCAGTCGTTCCTATCCATTAGCGGAGTGACAGCTTGAGACAAAGCACAGTCCGTCAATAAGTCGTCTTCTTCTTGTGTCGCGGTGATAACAGACCAAATGCTTGTGGTGGCTGCGGCGGAGGCTGGTCTATTGCTCCTCATGGGCTACTTCACGCTGTCAGGGAAGTGTTGAAGATCCTGCGCTGGCAAAACTTGGTCAAATAAGCTACGGTCGATGGCCTCGATAATGCTAGCTCAAAGCTGGGTGGCCATAGAAAACTTTGGAACAAAATTGATGACAGTTTTTGACTCTTGTTGATTGATGCAATCTGATTGCATATATATTACTAATACCCTGCAACCATTTCCTTTAACAGTAATAAAAACAGAATAAAGCTAGGGTGCGCCACTGCATCTGAAAGTTTTGTGACGGCAACTCTAATCTAAACGAGTTATAGTGACACTGTGCAGACAATTAGTTACCTAGACCAGTAATCAGTGTTAGTATTCCAAGCGTGGCAGGTGAGATCGTGTTCGACTGAACCGCCCCTAAATCATATCAGTACGAAACCGATACTTTAAACGCTGGATGTCAGTAATTGGATAACGATCCATATTGAATTCCACGTGCAATCACAATACTTGTTCAGTACAATCGCCAGTTAATGACTTGCCCTATCCGCTGTCTTCAGGTTCCGTATTTTAGTAGGCCACGCAAATCTGGATAACGCCAAGTAAAACATTTGGCAACGGTTATCCAGGCGTAAAACGGAGTGTTCACCAAATGCATTTCAGAATTTGGAATCTGCCAATTTGTTCACCCTCAAGTGATTGTTTGGGCGATGTGTTCGATGTGTAGAGGGTGTGTTTCCAATGTGTTTCCAATGTGTTTCCAATGCGACTCGCATGTGGTTTGAATGTGGTTCGAGTGAGTGAAAAGCAGCTCAACACAATTCGCCCCAACGCTGTGGGTTGAAGGGTGAAGGTCATTACTCCGGCGGGAGACAACATCTCACTGTCTCCTGTTTCCAGGCCGACGCGCACCCCACCTGGCAGTTGTTCACCCGAGCGTCTGACACCACTGCCACCTCCACCTACCCGCCCTCCCCCCCCCACCCCCTACTCAACGCCCCATCCCACGCGCTTGCCAGGATCCACAACTGACTCAAGGACACTATCTGTCGTTCGCTCACAGCTATCTGTAGCTAAACATGTATACATAACACCTATATACCGTCTCCCTCACCTTGATTTATAAGACATGGCACGGATATGAAGCAGGAATTATTAACGATATTCCCGATGGGCAGTACAGTCTTCTGTACCCCCTCACATCACCCCTCACATCACCCCCCCCCCACACACACACACACACACACACCTCAGCCCACCCGCGCCAGCCCCCCGCCTCAGTCCCCCTCTACCTCAACCCCCCTCACCTCAGCCCCCCGCCCCCCCCCCCACCCACATCACTCCCCCCCCCACCTGAGCCACGCCCCTGCGCCGGAAACCACACCGTGGTGAGGTTCTTCCGGAACACCTGCTTCGGAACATTGACGTACCGCCCGCCTGTCACGTGGAGTTGGCTTTAGGTTCTGCGTGCGTACACCTCCAGCATATCTAACACACGTGCATAGGTTAACGTGACAGCAGCGTGCGTATACCTCCAGAAATCAACGTGCATGTACAAGTACATCCAGAAAACAACGTGCTTGTACCTCCAGCAAACAATGATTTGGGTACGTGTTCCGTAGCCGTTCGGTGATCTAGCATTGGCGGATACGTCACATCAATAACTATTGACAATTATATTCTAATAAAAGTAGCATGAAGCAGTTCATCACTGCAGCCTTAACACTTTTGTAGTTAAGCCGAGGTATTTTCGTGAGATAATATCATATCTACATGCGCGTGATTTTAATAAGAGTAAGTTGCTGCTTTGTGAGGTGGACATATTTTGTCATATTTTGACATGGTAATTTCAATTTCTTGAGAGAAGATAAAGTAAATTTGAAACTTGCACCCCCGTCCCTTAACACAATGCTGGATCCAGTGGGATACAAATATTGATGAAAATACTTCTCGCCAACACCAAGTTATCATTTTAGATCATTTTAATTTTAACACATATTTGCTCGGGATGGCTTAGATGCAAATCAGACGTAATTGTCTACTTGTGATAACTAAAAATATTTAGCTTTTCTCTCTTTTTGCGATCGAAACGGCATGATTAAAGGAAGAATATGATCAACCAGATTAAAAAAATCTCCATGTTCCGAGCTGAAGACAAAACATCACATTTTCTTGGCGTCATCATGCTGTCTGTTGGATGCTGAATGTGGTAATTTATAGGTTTCATCTCCGGCTAGCCAAGTCATGTACTTCCGAGTAACTTTTTCTCTTGAGCGACTGACCACTTGCTTCTCCTCTGATAAAACTTAGTACCGGGTATAATCTTCACTTTTGCCGGAAAGCAATTTTGTGTGTTGCTTTGATGACACGGGTTTTGCCATCTAATATTCTTATGGCCACCGCTTTCGCCGGATTGCGGGGTCACGTGGCGTAAATAACAACGCTGGGCTCTCAAGGGCTTCCCACGTTGCCAAGGTTACAACATTAATTTCAGCCGCTTTTGTGCGGATTCTCCCATAGATTGAACCTCCCGCGTGGCGTCGCTTCTACTTGGGTGATGCCGATGAGTAACAGTACGCATGCGCATTTAAAAAAGAGAGCTAGGTTCATTTACATTTTCTGATTACTCACGAACGCAGTATGAAGCTATACGAAGAGGAAATTATAACCACGCGCCGGAACTGCTTACGTGAGAGGGGTTTATTACCAGGTGCAAAAATAACTAAGTCCCATCATCATCTTTGACGCTAAAGCGTTTTGAGGTAAAAGGCTATGGGCCACATACTGCCATTGGTTGGGGGCGACACGTACCAGGCCCTTGCAACTCCAAGCCTGTGGGTTCATCTGCGGACAGCCACGGGAACAGCACACACCACAAGATAAGCAATGTATGTGTAATTATTTGCTTAATTTAGCTACACATATATATATATATACCTACATGTACTTATCTGTATGGCTCAACGGTACTGGTGGCGCCCCTGAAGGCGTATAAAGATGATATCCACCTATGTCTTGGCGCGTTAGGTCTCAGTTCAGTGAATGCAGTGAGGTCTGATCACAGAATGTCTTGGCGCGTTAGGTCTCAGTTCAGTGAATGCAGTGAGGTCTGATCACAGAATGTCTTGGCGCGTTAGGTCTCAGTTCAGTGAATGCAGTGAGGTCTGATCACAGAATGTCTTGGCGCGTTAGGTCTCAGTTCAGTGAATGCAGTGAGGTCTGATCACAGAATGTCTTGGCGCGTTAGGTCTCAGTTCAGTGAATGCAGTGAGGTCTGATCACAGAATGTCTTGGCGCGTTAGGTCTCAGTTCAGTGAATGCAGTGAGGTCTGATCACAGAATGTCTTGGCTCGTTAAGTCTCAGTTCAGTGAATGCAGTGAGGTCTGATCACAGAATGTCTTGGCTCGTTAAGTCTCAGTTCAGTGAATGCAGTGAGGTCTGATCACAGAATGTCTTGGCGCGTTAGGTCTCAGTTCAGTGAATGCAGTGAGGTCTGATCACAGAATGTCTTGGCTCGTTAAGTCTCAGTTCAGTGAATGCAGTGAGGTCTGATCACAGAATGTCTTGGCTCGTTAAGTCTCAGTTCAGTGAATGCAGTGAGGTCTGATCACAGAATGTCTTGGCGCGTTAGGTCTCAGTTCAGTGAATGCAGTGAGGTCTGATCACAGAATGTCTTGGCGCGTTAGGTCTCAGTTCAGTGAATGCAGTGAGGTCTGATCACAGAATGTCTTGGCGCGTTAGGTCTCAGTTCAGTGAATGCAGTGAGGTCTGATCACAGAATGTCTTGGCTCGTTAAGTCTCAGTTCAGTGAATGCAGTGAGGTCTGATCACAGAATGTCTTGGCTCGTTAGGTCTCAGTTCAGTGAATGCAGTGAGGTCTGATCACAGAATGTCTTGGCGCGTTAGGTCTCAGTTCAGTGAATGCAGTGAGGTCTGATCACAGAATGTCTTGGCGCGTTAGGTCTCAGTTCAGTGAATGCAGTGAGGTCTGATCACAGAATGTCTTGGCGCGTTAAGTCTCAGTTCAGTGAATGCAGTGAGGTCTGATCACAGAATGTCTTGGCGCGTTAAGTCTCAGTTCAGTGAATGCAGTGAGGTCTGATCACAGAATGTCTTGGCGCGTTAGGTCTCAGTTCAGTGAATGCAGTGAGGTCTGATCACAGAATGTCTTGGCGCGTTAGGTCTCAGTTCAGTGAATGCAGTGAGGTCTGATCACAGAATGTCTTGGCTCGTTAAGTCTCAGTTCAGTGAATGCAGTGAGGTCTGATCACAGAATGTCTTGGCTCGTTAAGTCTCAGTTCAGTGAATGCAGTGAGGTCTGATCACAGAATGTCTTGGCGCGTTAGGTCTCAGTTCAGTGAATGCAGTGAGGTCCGATCACAGAATGTCTTGGCTCGTTAAGTCTCAGTTCAGTGAATGCAGTGAGGTCTGATCACAGAATGTCTTGGCGCGTTAGGTCTCAGTTCAGTGAATGCAGTGAGGTCTGATCACAGAATGTCTTGGCGCGTTAGGTCTCAGTTCAGTGAATGCAGTGAGGTCTGATCACAGAATGTCTTGGCGCGTTAGGTCTCAGTTCAGTGAATGCAGTGAGGTCTGATCACAGAATGTCTTGGCGCCTTAAGTCTCAGTTCAGTGAATGCAGTGAGGTCTGATCACAGAATGTCTTGGCGCGTTAGGTCTCAGTTCAGTGAATGCAGTGAGGTCTGATCACAGAATGTCTTGGCGCGTTAAGTCTCAGTTCAGTGAATTCAGTGAGGTCTGATCACAGAATGTCTGGGCGCGTTAGGTCTCAGTTCAGTGAATGCAGTGAGGTCTGATCACAGAATGTCTTGGCGCGTTAGGTCTCAGTTCAGTGAATGCAGTGAGGTCTGATCACAGAATGTCTTGGCGCGTTAGGTCTCAGTTCAGTGAATGCAGTGAGGTCTGATCACAGAATGTCTTGGCGCGTTAGGTCTCAGTTCAGTGAATGCAGTGAGGTCTGATCACAGAATGTCTTGGCGCGTTAGGTCTCAGTTCAGTGAATGCAGTGAGGTCTGATCACAGAATGTCTTGGCGCGTTAGGTCTCAGTTCAGTGAATGCAGTGAGGTCTGATCACAGAATGTCTTGGCGCGTTAGGTCTCAGTTCAGTGAATGCAGTGAGGTCTGATCACAGAATGTCTTGGCGCGTTAGGTCTCAGTTCAGTGAATGCAGTGAGGTCTGATCACAGAATGTCTTGGCGCGTTAGGTCTCAGTTCAGTGAATGCAGTGAGGTCTGATCACAGAATGTCTTGGCGCGTTAGGTCTCAGTTCAGTGAATGCAGTGAGGTCTGATCACAGAATGTCTTGGCGCGTTAGGTCTCAGTTCAGTGAATGCAGTGAGGTCTGATCACAGAATGTCTTGGCTCGTTAAGTCTCAGTTCAGTGAATGCAGTGAGGTCTGATCACAGAATGTCTTGGCGCGTTAGGTCTCAGTTCAGTGAATGCAGTGAGGTCTGATCACAGAATGTCTTGGCGCGTTAGGTCTCAGTTCAGTGAATGCAGTGAGGTCTGATCACAGAATGTCTTGGCGCGTTAGGTCTCAGTTCAGTGAATGCAGTGAGGTCTGATCACAGAATGTCTTGGCGCGTTAGGTCTCAGTTCAGTGAATGCAGTGAGGTCTGATCACAGAATGTCTTGGCGCGTTAGGTCTCAGTTCAGTGAATGCAGTGAGGTCTGATCACAGAATGTCTTGGCGCCTTAAGTCTCAGTTCAGTGAATGCAGTGAGGTCTGATCACAGAATGTCTTGGCGCCTTAAGTCTCAGTTCAGTGAATGCAGTGAGGTCTGATCACAGAATGTCTTGGCGCCTTAAGTCTCAGTTCAGTGAATGCAGTGAGGTCTGATCACAGAATATCTTGGCTCGTTAAGTCTCAGTTCAGTGAATGCAGTGAGGTCTGATCACAGAATGTCTTGGCGCGTTAGGTCTCAGTTCAGTGAATGCAGTGAGGTCTGATCACAGAATGTCTTGGCGCGTTAAGTCTCAGTTCAGTGAATGCAGTGAGGTCTGATCACAGAATGTCTTGGCGCCTTAAGTCTCAGTTCAGTGAATGCAGTAAGGTCTGATCACAGAATGTCTTGGCTCGTTAAGTCTCAGTTCAGTGAATGCAGTGAGGTCTGATCACAGAATGTCTTGGCGCGTTAGGTCTCAGTTCAGTGAATGCAGTGAGGTCTGATCACAGAATGTCTTGGCGCGTTAAGTCTCAGTTCAGTGAATGCAGTGTGGTCTGATCACAGAATGTCTTGGCTCGTTAAGTCTCAGTTCAGTGAATGCAGTGAGGTCTGATCACAGAATGTCTTGGCGCGTTAGGTCTCAGTTCAGTGAATGCAGTGAGGTCTGATCACAGAATGTCTTGGCGCGTTAGGTCTCAATTCAGTGAATGCAGTGAGGTCTGATCACAGAATGTCTTGGCGCGTTAGGTCTCAGTTCAGTGAATGCAGTGAGGTCTGATCACAGAATGTCTTGGCGCGTTAGGTCTCAGTTCAGTGAATGCAGTGAGGTCTGATCACAGAATGTCTTGGCGCGTTAGGTCTCAGTTCAGTGAATGCAGTGAGGTCTGATCACAGAATGTCTTGGCGCCTTAAGTCTCAGTTCAGTGAATGCAGTGAGGTCTGATCACAGAATGTCTTGGCGCCTTAAGTCTCAGTTCAGTGAATGCAGTGAGGTCTTATCACAGAATGTCTTGGCGCCTTAAGTCTCAGTTCAGTGAATGCAGTGAGGTCTGATCACAGAATATCTTGGCTCGTTAAGTCTCAGTTCAGTGAATGCAGTGAGGTCTGATCACAGAATGTCTTGGCGCGTTAGGTCTCAGTTCAGTGAATGCAGTGAGGTCTGATCACAGAATGTCTTGGCGCGTTAAGTCTCAGTTCAGTGAATGCAGTGAGGTCTGATCACAGAATGTCTTGGCGCCTTAAGTCTCAGTTCAGTGAATGCAGTGAGGTCTGATCACAGAATGTCTTGGCTCGTTAAGTCTCAGTTCAGTGAATGCAGTGAGGTCTGATCACAGAATGTCTTGGCGCGTTAGGTCTCAGTTCAGTGAATGCAGTGAGGTCTGATCACAGAATGTCTTGGCGCGTTAAGTCTCAGTTCAGTGAATGCAGTGAGGTCTGATCACAGAATGTCTTGGGGCCTTAAGTCTCAG
This sequence comes from Arenicola marina, assembly GCA_964019135.1. NCBI lineage: Eukaryota > Metazoa > Annelida > Polychaeta > Arenicolidae > Arenicola > Arenicola marina. The sequence goes on along the minus strand of OZ025248.1, from coordinate 3,498,701 downwards.
TTCAGTGAATGCAGTGAGGTCTGATCACAGAATGTCTTGGCGCGTTAAGTCTCACTTCAGTGAATGCAGTGAGGTCTGATCACAGAATGTCTTGGCGCGTTAGGTCTCAGTTCAGTGAATGCAGTGAGGTCTGATCACAGAATGTCTTGGCGCGTTAGGTCTCAGTTCAGTGAATGCAGTGAGGTCTGATCACAGAATGTCTTGGCGCGATAGGTCTCAGTTCAGTGAATGCAGTGAGGTCTGATCACAGAATGTCTTGGCTCGTTAAGTCTCAGTTCAGTGAATGCAGTGAGGTCTGATCACAGAATGTCTTGGCGCGTTAGGTCTCAGTTCAGTGAATGCAGTGAGGTCTGATCACAGAATGTCTTGGCGCGTTAAGTCTCAGTTCAGTGAATGCAGTGAGATCTGATCACAGAATGTCTTGGCGCGTTAGGTCTCAGTTCAGTGAATGCAGTGAGGTCTGATCACAGAATGTCTTGGCTCGTTAGGTCTCAGTTCAGTGAATGCAGTGAGGTCTGATCACCGAATGTCTTGGCGCCTTAAGTCTTAGTTCAGTGAATGCAGTGAGGTCTGATCACAGAATGTCTTGGCGCCTTAAGTCTCAGTTCAGTGAATGCAGTGAGGTCTGATCACAGAATGTCTTGGCTCGTTAAGTCTCAGTTCAGTGAATGCAGTGAGGTCTGATCACAGAATGTCTTGGCGCCTTAAGTCTCAGTTCAGTGAATGCAGTGAGGTCTGATCACAGAATGTCTTGGCGCCTTAAGTCTCAGTTCAGTGAATGCAGTGAGGTCTGATCACAGAATGTCTTGGCTCGTTAAGTCTCAGTTCAGTGAATGCAGTGAGGTCTGATCACAGAATGTCTTGGCGCGTTAGGTCTCAGTTCAGTGAATGCAGTGAGGTCTGATCACAGAATGTCTTGGCGCGTTAAGTCTCAGTTCAGTGAATGCAGTGAGGTCTGATCACAGAATGTCTTGGCGCGTTAGGTCTCAGTTCAGTGAATGCAGTGAGGTCTGATCACAGAATGTCTTGGCTCGTTAGGTCTCAGTTCAGTGAATGCAGTGAGGTCTGATCACAGAATGTCTTGGCGCCTTAAGTCTCAGTTCAGTGAATGCAGTGAGGTCTGATCACAGAATGTCTTGGCGCGTTAAGTCTCAGTTCAGTGAATGCAGTGAGGTCTGATCACAGAATGTCTTGGCGCGTTAGGTCTCAGTTCAGTGAATGCAGTGAGGTCTGATCACAGAATGTCTTGGCTCGTTAAGTCTCAGTTCAGTGAATGCAGTGAGGTCTGATCACAGAATGTCTTGGCGCGTTAGGTCTCAGTTCAGTGAATGCAGTGAGGTCTGATCACAGAATGTCTTGGCGCGTTAGGTCTCAGTTCAGTGAATGCAGTGAGGTCTGATCACAGAATGTCTTGGCGCGTTAGGTCTCAGTTCAGTGAATGCAGTGAGGTCTGATCACAGAATGTCTTGGCGCGTTAGGTCTCAGTTCAGTGAATGCAGTGAGGTCTGATCACAGAATGTCTTGGCGCGTTAGGTCTCAGTTCAGTGAATGCAGTGAGGTCTGATCACAGAATGTCTTGGCGCCTTAAGTCTCAGTTCAGTGAATGCAGTGAGGTCTGATCACAGAATGTCTTGGCGCCTTAAGTCTCAGTTCAGTGAATGCAGTGAGGTCTGATCACAGAATGTCTTGGCGCCTTAAGTCTCAGTTCAGTGAATGCAGTGAGGTCTGATCACAGAATGTCTTGGCGCCTTAAGTCTCAGTTCAGTGAATGCAGTGAGGTCTGATCACAGAATGTCTTGGCGCGTTAAGTCTCAGTTCAGTGAATGCAGTGAGGTCTGATCACAGAATGTCTTGGCGCCTTAAGTCTCAGTTCAGTGAATGCAGTGAGGTCTGATCACAGAATGTCTTGGCGCGTTAAGTCTCAGTTCAGTGAATGCAGTGAGGTCTGATCACAGAATGTCTTGGCGCGTTAGGTCTCAGTTCAGTGAATGCAGTGAGGTCTGATCACAGAATGTCTTGGCGCGTTAGGTCTCAGTTCAGTGAATGCAGTGAGGTCTGATCACAGAATGTCTTGGCGCGTTAGGTCTCAGTTCAGTGAATGCAGTGAGGTCTGATCACAGAATGTCTTGGCTCGTTAAGTCTCAGTTCAGTGAATGCAGTGAGGTCTGATCACAGAATGTCTTGGCGCGTTAGGTCTCAGTTCAGTGAATGCAGTGAGGTCTGATCACAGAATGTCTTGGCGCGTTAAGTCTCAGTTCAGTGAATGCAGTGAGGTCTGATCACAGAATGTCTTGGCGCGTTAGGTCTCAGTTCAGTGAATGCAGTGAGGTCTGATCACAGAATGTCTTGGCGCGTTAGGTCTCAGTTCAGTGAATGCAGTGAGGTCTGATCACAGAATGTCTTGGCGCCTTAAGTCTCAGTTCAGTGAATGCAGTGAGGTCTGATCACAGAATGTCTTGGCGCCTTAAGTCTCAGTTCAGTGAATGCAGTGAGGTCTGATCACAGAATGTCTTGGCTCGTTAGGTCTCAGTTCAGTGAATGCAGTAAGGTCTGATCACAGAATGTCTTGGCGCCTTAAGTCTCAGTTCAGTGAATGCAGTGAGGTCTGATCACAGAATGTCTTGGCGCCTTAAGTCTCAGTTCAGTGAATGCAGTGAGGTCTGATCACAGAATGTCTTGGCTCGTTAAGTCTCAGTTCAGTGAATGCAGTGAGGTCTGATCACAGAATGTCTTGGCGCGTTAGGTCTCAGTTCAGTGAATGCAGTGAGGTCTGATCACAGAATGTCTTGGCGCGTTAAGTCTCAGTTCAGTGAATGCAGTGAGGTCTGATCACAGAATGTCTTGGCGCGTTAGGTCTCAGTTCAGTGAATGCAGTGAGGTCTGATCACAGAATGTCTTGGCTCGTTAGGTCTCAGTTCAGTGAATGCAGTGAGGTCTGATCACAGAATGTCTTGGCGCCTTAAGTCTCAGTTCAGTGAATGCAGTGAGGTCTGATCACAGAATGTCTTGGCGCGTTAAGTCTCAGTTCAGTGAATGCAGTGAGGTCTGATCACAGAATGTCTTGGCGCGTTAGGTCTCAGTTCAGTGAATGCAGTGAGGTCTGATCACAGAATGTCTTGGCGCGTTAGGTCTCAGTTCAGTGAATGCAGTGAGGTCTGATCACAGAATGTCTTGGCTCGTTAGGTCTCAGTTCAGTGAATGCAGTGAGGTCTGATCACAGAATGTCTTGGCGCGTTAGGTCTCAGTTCAGTGAATGCAGTGAGGTCTGATCACAGAATGTCTTGGCGCGTTAGGTCTCAGTTCAGTGAATGCAGTGAGGTCTGATCACAGAATGTCTTGGCTCGTTAGGTCTCAGTTCAGTGAATGCAGTGAGGTCTGATCACAGAATGTCTTGGCGCCTTAAGTCTCAGTTCAGTGAATGCAGTGAGGTCTGATCACAGAATGTCTTGGCGCGTTAGGTCTCAGTTCAGTGAATGCAGTGAGGTCTGATCACAGAATATCTTGGCGCGTTATGTCTCAGTTCAGTGAATGCAGTGAGGTCTGATCACAGAATGTCTTGGCTCGTTAGGTCTCAGTTCAGTGAATGCAGTGAGGTCTGATCACAGAATGTCTTGGCGCGTTAGGTCTCAGTTCAGTGAATGCAGTGAGGTCTGATCACAGACTGTCTTGGCGCGTTAGGTCTCAGTTCAGTGAATGCAGTGAGGTCTGATCACAGAATGTCTTGGCGCCTTAAGTCTCAGTTCAGTGAATGCAGTGAGGTCTGATCACAGAATGTCTTGGCGCGTTAGGTCTCAGTTCAGTGAATGCAGTGAGGTCTGATCACAGAATGTCTTGGCGCGTTAAGTCTCAGTTCAGTGAATGCAGTGAGGTCTGATCATAGAATGTCTTGGCGCGTTAGGTCTCAGTTCAGTGAATGCAGTGAGGTCTGATCACAGAATGTCTTGGCGCGTTAAGTCTCAGTTCAGTGAATGCAGTGAGGTCTGATCACAGAATGTCTTGGCTCGTTAAGTCTCAGTTTCAGTGAATGCAGTGAGGTCTGATCACAGAATGTCTTGGCGCGTTAAGTCTCAGTTCAGTGAATGCAGTGAGGTCTGATCACAGAATGTCTTGGCGCGTTAGGTCTCAGTTCAGTGAATGCAGTGAGGTCTGATCACAGAATGTCTTGGCGCGTTAAGTCTCAGTTCAGTGAATGCAGTGAGGTCTGATCACAGAATGTCTTGGCGCGTTAAGTCTCAGTTCAGTGAATGCAGTGAGGTCTGATCACAGAATGTCTTGGCGCGTTAGGTCTCAGTTCAGTGAATGCAGTGAGGTCTGATCACAGAATGTCTTGGCGCGTTAAGTCTCAGTTCAGTGAATGCAGTGAGGTCTGATCACAGAATGTCTTGGCGCGTTAAGTCTCAGTTCAGTGAATGCAGTGAGGTCTGATCACAGAATGTCTTGGCGCATTAAGTCTCAGTTCAGTGAATGCAGTGAGGTCTGATCACAGAATGTCTTGGCGCGTTAGGTCTCAGTTCAGTGAATGCAGTGAGGTCTGATCACAGAATGTCTTGGCGCGTTAAGTCTCAGTTCAGTGAATGCAGTGAGGTCTGATCACAGAATGTCTTGGCGCCTTAAGTCTCAGTTCAGTGAATGCAGTGAGGTCTGATCACAGAATGTCTTGGCGCGTTAGGTCTCAGTTCAGTGAATGCAGTGAGGTCTGATCACAGAATGTCTTGGCGCGTCAAGTCTCAGTTCAGTGAATGCAGTGAGGTCTGATCACAGAATGGCCGCCGATAAAACACTAGAAAATCGCTAACTATATTAGCAACGTCTCCCAGTTTGTGTAACGGTTGACCTTCACACTCGTCCCAATGTCGTTGCATATCGCTATAAGCGCCCCATTACCTGTCACGTGACACTGATGAAGTGACTGAGGCCTGAAGCACACTGCTAGTCGTGGCCATCGATAGGAGCTATAGCTGGCCTGGTGTGCTTCTGACGCCCTGGCGAGTACAGTATGGTATCGCGTTGCCTTGTGTTAGGTCACATTTATCCTAGCTTGTCTATACAAACACATATTCATACATATATTTATATATACATTTTTATGCTCAGTGCAGCATAATACGTGATTTTTGACATCTCTGGTTTTTGCATTTGAAAGGTCGGAATGTGGCTTCAACCGTTAACCCGTAGCGCGTTCCCATCGCTTTGCTGCATCCTTGGAGACATCTGTAATGAATTCAAAACAGAAATCTTTGTTGAGTTACTTAGCATTCACTTCATACACAGGGCAGGAGGATTAGTTTTTGTTGCTGAGTGACATGCTCACTATGTGTGGTGGTGGGCGGTGATTTAAAAGGTGAGAACGCGTGATGAATTGGTGAATGAAAGTCGGAATGAACCACACCGCTACAGCTGCGGGGCACCCTCCCCGCTCCCCCGTCCTCACCTACCCCGCCCCTCCCCCTCCCACCGCCTTAACCGGCTGCTGACCTGTCAGTCTCGGAGAGTCCATTCACCAGCCTCCCGTGTAAGACCCTTGAGCCACACGAGGGCCCGTCTCACCTCCCGCCTCCCCACGGCATCAAGTGCACTCAAAATATAAAATATTGGCAACGAAATTAGAAAAACTATATATACCTCTACTCTACAGACCTATAACATTTACTTCTGAAGTATGGCGAAGGACTAGAACGGCGTGAAAGACATGGTTACTTTTTTCGTCAGTTTATGTCCTGCTAGAAACATTGTCGGATGGTTGTGTTATTAAATATTTGAGGAGCTCAAGAAAGCATCCGCTTCGTAGCTTTCAATCCGATGTCAATATCATGCGCAGAGAATCTCATAAACTCGCGAATTCCTCGGAAAAAACCCCCCGCGAATATTGTGTTATTAACGAATTGATTTAACCCCCGGGAATACTGCTATATTTTAAAGTCTCGATGACAAACGTGAGTGACTCACCCACATTTCTTAGAGGGACTTTGTATGTTAGGAGTATCGCACAGGTTGATCTCGGCTATGGACCCGACTTCTTGCAGTTGAATAGAGCTAACGTAATGCGGGGTGGCGATGCGTGCTTACCTCATTTAACGACATAGCAAACCACGTGGAAATAGTGGGCCGTAAATAGGTACTTGTGTTTACCTAACCCTCATGGTGTTGGATGCAACCGGTGACTTTTTTGACTTGCCCACCTTCGCGATAAGATCTCCATATCATACCAGCAGTGTAGGAGGTTAGTTGTACTGCAAGATGCCAATGAATTAATTGTTTGTCCCTAACCCCTCACCTGTCTGCTCCGCCAGTATGTCCCTAACCCCTCACCTGTCTGCTCCGCCAGTATGTCCCTAACCCCTCACCTGTCTGCTCCGCCAGTATGTCCCTAACCCCTCACCTGTCTGCTCCGCCAGTATGTCCCTAACCCCTCACCTGTCTGCTCCGCCAGTATGTCCCTAACCCCTCACCTGTCTGCTCCGCCAGTATGTCCCTAACCCCTCACCTGTCTGCTCCGCCAGTATGTCCCTAACCCCTCACCTGTCTGCTCCGCCAGTATGTCCCTAACCCCTCACCTGTCTGCTCCGCCATTATGTCCCTAACCCCTCACCTGTCTGCTCCGCCAGTATGTCCCTAACCCCTCACCTGTCTGCTCCGCCAGTATGTCCCTAACCCCTCACCTGTCTGCTCCGCCAGTATGTCCCTAACCCCTCACCTGTCTGCTCCGCCAGTATGTCCCTAACCCCTCACCTGTCTGCTCCGCCAGTATGTCCCTAACCCCTCACCTGTCTGCTCCGCCAGTATGTCCCTAACCCCTCACCTGTCTGCTCCGCCAGTATGTCCCTAACCCCTCACCTGTCTGCTCCGCCAGTATGTCCCTAACCCCTCACCTGTCTGCTCCGCCAGTATGTCCCTAACCCCTCACCTGTCTGCTCCGCCAGTATGTCCCTAACCCCTCACCTGTCTGCTCCGCCATTATGTCCCTAACCCCTCACCTGTCTGCTCCGCCAGTATGTCCCTAACCCCTCACCTGTCTGCTCCGCCAGTATGTCCCTAACCCCTCACCTGTCTGCTCCGCCAGTATGTCCCTAACCCCTCACCTGTCTGCTCCGCCAGTATGTCCCTAACCCCTCACCTGTCTGCTCCGCCAGTATGTCCCTAACCCCTCACCTGTCTGCTCCGCCAGTATGTCCCTAACCCCTCACCTGTCTGCTCCGCCAGTATGTCCCTAACCCCTCACCTGTCTGCTCCGCCAGTATGTCCCTAACCCCTCACCTGTCTGCTCCGCCAGTATGTCCCTAACCCCTCACCTGTCTGCTCCGCCAGTATGTCCCTAACCCCTCACCTGTCTGCTCCGCCAGTATGTCCCTAACCCCTCACCTGTCTGCTCCGCCAGTATGTCCCTAACCCCTCACCTGTCTGCTCCGCCAGTATGTCCCTAACCCCTCACCTGTCTGCTCCGCCAGTATGTCCCTAACCCCTCACCTGTCTGCTCCGCCAGTATGTGCGTAACGTCATTAAAAACAGTATTTCTTTATTTTGTAGAAAAGTAGAAATTCCCGCCATTGCTAAATTTCTTATACTGTCATTCAGTTAGAAAAACGATCATTTCAGCGATGGAACCAGGACGAAATGAATATTTGAAAGGGGTCTATGTCGGGCATTATTATCTCCTGCTATGAATGACTCATGAGTCTCAATGACACGTGGAATATGACTAATGCCTATATGATATAACTACCTGAGCCACAGCTTATTACCTTGCATAGTTGTTACACGGAGACAGGAAACAAAACAAATGTATTCGCTACTAGTTTCTATCGTCGGTAACGATCACATAATAAACCTGATATAAGGAGTCAATCTACAGGCACGGCTAGAGTTACCCTCTCTCCACCCCCCGCCCCCCCCCCCCCCGCGCTTACTTGTCAGGTGTTCTGCTGGTTCACGTGCTTGCCGCCAGGGGGAAAGCCATTCGCTGATTGTATAATCGGAAGCCGGGGGGGTAGAACTGTTCCTCTCATTAATCCTATTCAATTATAACCCAATTACAAAGACTGAATGTATCTATTTACTATGTAATTTGATTACGTGTTGTGATGGGTTGCATTTTTTCAATATTAGTGGGGATGTAATATATTAGTAAGGGTGCTTACTATCTGATTAGAAGCAGATCATATTATTTGAAGGGGAGACCCAATCCATTAGTTACTGGCTGGAGCCTCTATTTCACAATATGAAGAAACAGATGGGGGAGCAGGGGGGGGGGGAGGGGGTGTGGCATGATCTGCTGCGTTCTGAAATTATTTTCTAATCTACGAAATGTGTAATGCGAGCAGTAAAGAAAACAATGACGGTAATATATTTGCTTCGGTGCAATCAAAGGCAGGAATAATAGTGCTTCACCCTCACCAAACATGGAGGTGGGGGGGAGGGGGGGTGGGGGGTGGGGAGGGAGATGTCGATGACAGACGGGGCGCATAATGCTATCACGCAGAGAGATAGAGTGTGACACGGTGATATGGAGAGCTAACATGGCTTCCGCTACATGTTTTACGCCATTTCGCCACAGCCGTAGAAGTATTAACAAAAATGAAGAATGAAATGAAAATTGAACCTGATGGAATCATTAATATAATTGGATATATCATAACGCACTAAAAAACGGATTACGTTGAATTCGGATATGCGTAGTCATCTGACCTGGAAATTATACTTCACATCACAGGGAATATTGGCAACACCTATGCTGTTAGTTAATCAATATAAATAGTTCATACTGTTTGCTGTGTCTTGGGTATATGAATGTATGTAAGGTAAAACTACGCAAACCTTAGGACAATAGGACTCGTTTTAATTCGTTCGTAGGTGAGTTTAATGAACGAGAATGCTTAACGGTTATTATAAATCAAATTAATGTTTGTTCAACATCAATGTGTTTAACATTTAATTATTCTAATGATTGAGTCCTTCTCCGCTTGGTGGCGCTAGCTTTCTGACATGCAGCTTTGAAAGAGAGATTTAATCCGCGTCAAACTAGATCAACTCACTGTTTATTTGGACATAAATTTTAGACATCCTGAAATATCTAACGTCAGTCTTTGTTCGATTAGGATCAAATTCGTTTCGTCTCAAATTTGTAATCAAGCGGTAAACGGTAAATATTTTACTGCCATCTCGCCTAGCTATATTGCATTGTGGTAAAAATCGACCCTAGCCCTGGATCAAAGCAATTTAATTCCGTACTTCGTTTGAAATCAAGTTATCTGCGGCAAAACGGGCACAACTTAATGTTCCGAATGTACTCACAAGTTTCGCTTACGCCGCCCCATGAGTTGGTCGTGCAAAATATGGCGGTTGGCTGTGATTTTGTTTTTATTGCATAACAGCATTGTAAAAGGCTCCCATTATGGGTGACTTCAGCGACGTTTTCCGTCGCCTCGGCGTCGCATTGACCTCGAGACCTTGGCTCGTTTGTAATCGTTACGGCCCCCGGGCCGTTCAAAGGCCGCCAGCAGACATGGGACAGAGGCTGGTTGGCCGCTAGGCGGCCCTCCGGGTCGAGGTGGGTTGGCCGGTTTAGTGGACGGAAGCAACGCTAAATTGGATCAAGCGCGGTGAAAGTGACACAGCTTTCGGGGATAAACCACAGCATCACGTCCACCAAAGAAAGGTGGAGGTGGAGCAGCGGATGGGCGTGGAGAGGAAGAAAGGGGGGGGGGGGGGTGTCATGAAAGGAGGGAGGGAGGGAGGGAGGGAGGGAGGGAGGCAGGGATAGAGGGAGGGACCTTGTCTCAAGGCCCGTGGTGGTTAAGGGCTGGCTTTTCAACAGGGCGTGTAGGGCCTGCCTGGTATAGTGCTTAGCGCACCAGGTCCTGGGTTGGAATCCGGGCCCGGGCACCTAATCTGGGGCATGTTTCATCCATTCATCCTTCATCGTTCCGGGAGGTTCCTTGGTCTAGTACAGCCCTTGTGCGCACAAAAGCGGCATAAAACATCAATTTAGTTCGTGTCGTGTCCCCACGCCAGCCGTCCCGCTCTCTTCACTCCAGCATTGTAGGGGTCTGAACGAGGGAATCCAGTGCACAGTGCCCAGTGCCCAGCGTCAAAGTTCTCAGTGTCGAATGTCGAATGTCGGCGTCAGTTTTCTTCAGAAACTTCAGTATCGTTTTTTTTTCGTGTTCCCAGATAACGAAGAATATTTTTTTTTAATCGCAGGTCACGATGAATTAAAATGAGAACTCATGATATAAAAATGATATAAAAATGATATAAATTGGCGATTTCCCGATTCACGGTTATTTAATACTAAAGTGCCCAG